>VXBC01006286.1:152624-252007 GCA_013399945.1 Ploceus nigricollis
TTATTATCAATAATAATAATAATAATAATAATAATAATAAACAACTGTCTTTATTTGAACCCATGAGTTCTCACAACTTTATGCTTTCGATTCTCTTTTCAATCCCAGTGGCTGTGGGAGTGAGCAAGTGCCTGTATGTTCCTTTCCTGTTGATGTGGGTTAAACCATGACATCTGCAATAACCTTGGCTATCACAGTAAAAGCACGATTAACTGTAATTATGAGCTATGGTTAGGAGCAGAAATACCCTTTGGAAATATAAACTACATTTGCATTTGAGGCCTGTTCACATTTTAAGACAGGTACCTGACTGGACTCGAATCATCATCTGGATCTCTAGCAGTTACGACTCCCACCAGTGCACCACTCATAGCTCCTTCAAAAATCTCCATCACGTAGTTCTCTGAGGTGAAAACTGGAGGTTCATCAGCATCTTCCACATTGATTTTGACAATGGTTGTGTCTTCAAATGGCTCTTTCAAAAAACGCTCATCAATGTATCTGTTTACAGCTTTTACTTGAATACTGTATCTCCTTTTGCTCTCATAATCCACTCTCTGTTAAGAAAGAGAGTGAGATTTGGAATATTTCTTTCTTCATATTTAAATTAAATATAGTTCAATAAATGGTGTAAGATTAAAGACAAAGTAGTGCTATAATTCTTTTAAGAATGTTTAAAAAAATGGTTACTACTAAAAGTTAATTCTGAGGTTTCCTTTTCATGTTAAAAACATTTTCAAATTCAGATGTGCTTGTTTACTTTCACATTTCATGCTGGCTTTAATGCTGCAGTCAAGCAACACTGTAAAAAAGAATTCCCATAGAATGTCACCCCTAATGACACATAGTTTCATTACAATTTTAGGTAGTCTTTATCTTCTAAATAAATAAATAAACAAAAAACCTACTAAATAAATAGCTTCCCAAATAAAAAACCCCCACAAAACAAACAAAAAAAGATCAAAACAAAACAAAATAAACTTTCACGCTTAAAGCATTCGATTCTTCAAGGTCCTACATTTCACTAGGCTATTGAACTCTATCTTCATTTCAGATGATCCCTGAGATGACTGAGAAATCTTGTGAGTGATTCCAAAATAAATTACACAGTATCAAAGAATACTCATTTTCTTAATTCATAAAGTGGTCTTTTTTGATTGTACTTAGTATCTTTTTAAAGCTATGTCTCAACAAAAACTCCACTATCTAATATATTAATAAATTCTTGTTTCAGTTAACAGGAGTTGTTGGAAGTGAGGTGAGATTTCTTGCAATTTATTGATAAATATTTTACAGGCAATGCAGAGAAGAGATAGAACATTTTCTCACAACGGGATACACTGTGTGGCACAGTCAGGGATAACATTAAGATACTCTGACTGTAGCTATTATATTCAGCAGTAATAGGAATGAGTGAAAAATGTCAACAGAAAGAAAAGCATTTTTTCTTTTTTATCCCTTGTAATATTCCAATCAAATCACAAAGCCTAAAGAAAAAAAAAAAATAAGAGAATCCAAAGCAGTCGACCTTTTTTGCACATCCAGCTTGCTTGAGAATTTTCTTTCAAATATTTAGAGATTTTCTTTGAAGTTTCTGAGATCTCACCTTTTTTAGGAAGATAATTCCTTCTTGAGTCTCATCATCAGTAATGATGTTAAAAACATCTGAGCTATCTGCTTCAATGAAATAGTCCATGGCTGCGTTGTCCCCAATGTCTCTGTCTTCTGCGAAGACTTTGCCTACGGTGGTGCCCACGGGAGCCTCTTCAGAGACACTCATGTAGTAGAGTCCTAAAGAAACAAATACTGGCAAAGTTTAGTGGTCTGCCATGGTTAATAAGTGCTGCAGCTTGAGGTTCTCAGAGAGCTGGGAAAAGCCCCAACTTCTACCAGAGCAATAAACGTGATCTGGCATTGTATAGATCTTGGGTGCAGGGCAGGACAATCTTTCCCCTTGGGAGCCCTTCCCCCTCAGCTCTACTTCAGTAGTGTATAGAACAAAGGACTTAAAAAAAAAACAGCTAATGGTTTTAAACTGAAGGAGGGAAGGTTTAGATTAGATATAAGAAAAAACCCTCACTCTGAGGGTGATGAAACATTGACACAGGTTGCCTAGAGACAAGGTGAACGTTCCATCCCTAAAAAATTTCTAGGTCAGTTTGAAGGCAGCTCTGAGCATCCTTGCCCAAGGAGAGTTGGACTAGATAACATTTAAAGGTCCATTCCAACACAGACTATTCTATGATTCTGTGACTGAACATGGTGAAAAAACAGTGGAGGGCAGCACTTCCCAACAGCACAGTTTTTTTCCTGGTAGCCCAATGAGCAGCTCCCATGTCTGCTAGAAACTACCTGGACAGAGAGGTTCACATCATCTGCTAAAAACTCTCTAGCATGTGTCAGAAGAAAATGAAGAGAGGAAAAGAAGAAAGAAGAGAGTGAAAATGATGCTAAATATCCTGTTATCTAGATTTTAGGCTGAGGTAGTGCAAATTATAGGGAAAGCAGTTTAATGATTTGTCTCCAAAGTCTATTAGTAAGTAAAACCAGCAGACTTGAGATTTTTGCATTGATAGATTTTCTTTTCCTCTTGGTTTTTGAGCTTTTGTGAGGACTTTTTTTTTTTTCATTATTTTACTTTTTCACAGTTGTATGCTACAGTCAAAGCACAGGCCTGTTCTAAAAAGATCTACCTGCAAACCTAACAGAACTACAGTGGATCTAAACTTCCTCAAGACTTCCATTACTGTAATTATCCTCTACTTACGCTGTTGAAATTCAGGTGGATTGTCATTGATGTCAGAGAGATTGATGGTAACAGTGGCTGTTGCAGAAAATGCTCCTGGTTGCCCAACCATATCTTTGGCTTGAATGATGACCAAATACTGATCTTTTGTTTCTCTATCCATTTGGGAAGCCATTCTAATGACCCCTAAAAATAAAATGTATAATACAATGGCATATAAGTCTCATTTTTTTCTCAACATCTGACTCGGGTATATAGTATAATGTGCATATAACATATATCACTGCACCCAGTTATGAATTTTCATTCTAAACTGTGCATAGCACAATTGTTCTTATACTGGTATTAGTCCTCATGGTAGCAAGTGCACTGTATGTAAAACCCATCCTGTATATTTAGAGTTCTGGAGAGAAGAATACTCCATATATTTCCTCTACCATATAGAACCATCTCTTTTACTCAGAAATTAGGTTTTTGGAGGGATGTCATATATCTGTCATTTCTCAACATACAGATAGAAATATCACATGATGTGCCATAGGGATGTTGATTGAGAAGAATTCCTAGATTAATTTATAAAGTGTGATATTCAGAGTCTAACTCTTTAAGAAGATAATTTTCTAATAAAGTTTGGATTTGCTAGAGAGAAAGAATTTCATCTTCCTATGTGAAAGAAAAGTTGATTTTTCTCCAGATCTAGGAACTATGCAGAAATGTAAGAGTGTAGAGTGATACCAGTTGATTTTTGTGTTGAAATAAAGAAAGAAAATTTTGCTTGCATCCATTTTATGAGTTTATGAATGTACAAATTGACTTGTAGTACCTGTCTTCGGCTCCACAGAGAAATAAGGCTGTCCCTCAACAAGACTGTAAAGCAGACGAGCACTATTCCCATAAGAAGGATCATCAGCATCTGTAGCTGTTACCTGTGTAACCGAAGTACCTCAAGGAAAAATAAAATAGATTGTTTGTTTTCTTCTTGTATAAATTGTCTCATAATTACAAAACATAAATTCTTTAAAAACATTTTAACATACCAGTTATACTAATAAACAGTCCTAAAAATTTACAGGAACAAATGGCACCTATTAAATTTACCATTAAAAAGGGAAAATATTTCCTCAGCAGCTGTTTTTGTTGCATTCAAAATTTCAATTAAAATAAAAATAAATCGTATTATTTTTTGGATCGTGCTTTTTCAGCACTACATTTATATTGCTTAAAATGTGACATATATCATGCTTATTTTCTAATATGTCAATGGAGTAAAGCAAATTGTTTCTCCTCCTCTCATTCAAAGTATTTTATGGAATTTTCCCATAGGAATAAGAAAACACAGTCACTTTATCACCAGTAGGCCCACTGCTGATAAAGAAATTAATTGTTAACAAGCAAAGCAACCAAGAAGTATAAAAAGGCTCTAATAAAGTTTTTTTATTCTTGAGTCTTTAATGAGCTTGTCCCAGTGCAAAACTTGTGGCAGAAATCCCAGTGCAAAAACACAGTGGAATCAAACTACAGAGCTTGGTTTCTTCTTTGATGGGAAGCTGTTCATATCCTAGATAGAAGATTGACAGTAATCTCATGACACCTTCTGTAATGATTGTCCTTTAAAAAAAAAAATCCATGGTAACATAATTTTTTAAGGTAATCATTATTTTTGTCTTTTTTTCCTCACCTAGATTCTGCATTAGAATACAAATATCACTTCTTGTGAGGAACAGCAGGAAATCAAGCTACTTTCTAAAAGTTTCTGGCACACATTCACATGGTTGCATCTGCTTATCAATACAGTAGTATAGTTAGGCTGAAGGAGAAAAGAAGAAGAAAAGGTGGAGTGCAAGGAGTTAGATCAAAACCACCATTTTTTAATGACAAAAGCAAATGTGATATTTGTCCCAAATAAAACAAATATATTCATTGCTGAGTTTTTTTGGCAGCTAAATAGTTTTATTTTAAAATAGAAATTAAAAAAGCTTTTTCATATAAGGATACGCTAAATTAAATAATTTGCTTCTTTAAAAATTTTTTCTATTGCATTTTCTCTCAATTTATTGACCAGCATTTGAAGTGATTCCATAATGCATGTTATCTTCTCTCAGGCAGAGAGTAAACTAAGCTGTTATTAATTCCCACCAAATTTTGGACCTATATGTCCTTCATAACTTACCTACAATATCAAATATCTGACCTGTGGGTTTAGATGCATAAATATAGATGATTTAGATGTGTGTATAGATGTATAAATATATATACAGATCCTACTGCTTTGGAGAAATTTTAAAGATAAAGTTACAGATTCATATTTAATCAGGGCACATATATGCCTCAGAAATAACAGAATTCTTTAATAAGACTGAAGAGTAAATGGAATCTTCCTCTACACAGCTGTTAACTTCATATCAGTTGCGATCTACGAAAATTGCTCTCACAATCACAGAAAATTCATCCTCTAAGAAAATTAAGCATGACTAGAACACAGTCGCTTTGAAAAAACAATTGTTAGTTAGGAAGGGATCAGGAACTACAAGTGATCCAACAGGTTTAGTCTGTCATTAATGCCATTTTCTATTCAACAAACTCAAGTGTCCACAACTATGTTTAGGAATGGACTAATTTATAACAACATATTTAGTAAATCAGGAATAAAATCCAACATATATAGGACTTCAAAGTCATCATCACAGCTTTTGTACATCTCACATTTAAAGGTAAATCTATTTTCTGCACAGTTTCTAAGCAGTATAAAGAAATATTGAATCTAAACCAGCATTTCCTTCTTCTCTGGGACCCAAATACACTTTTCTTCTTGTCTGTTAACTCTTCTAGAGTATTTCAGAACACAGTAGTAAGGACTTTTTTCAGCTGGAGCCAGTGAGATGCAGCTGGTGGATGTAATCAATGGAAATGTGAATAGTCAAAAGGAATCTAGTAAAGAAGGAGCTGACCTGGAAGGAAGAAATAACAGATATCCTGCACTCCAAGGAGGAAGACAATTTATTTCTAAATTTGGATGACAGGAGACCATGTAAAGAGCATGCTATCGTTTCTCACATTTTTTTAGAACAAAGATTGTGTGATAACTACATGAACCTCTACATTAAGTATGGACTGTGTAGCAAGAAGAAGAAAAATATTACCCTGGCTTTAGAGTACTTTCTCAGTTTTTCATTTTTCACTTTCATGAAACCCGTATTTCTTTATACATTTAACCATCAGAAAAAAACAATCCACCAAAACAAACTAAACTAAAACCGAAACAAAACCCCCAAAAAAACTACAAACAAGCAAACAAAAAAAACCAACCAACCAAAAAAATAGAACCCACAAATAAAACCCCAAAACCCAACTCAAACCATTTGCAGAATGGAATCATATTTACCTAACATTTGTATTTGGGTAACAGAAATTGAAATGTTAATATTCTATACTCAAAAACTCCCAAGAGCCATTATTTGTAACTACATGATTGTGAGAAGAATAATTGAATACATACAAATCATATATTTTAAAACAAATCAATTAACATATAACTGCACACACCCCTCAAAATTAAGAAACTCCAAACATCACATGATATAACTGACAGGTGAATTTTTTGATTAGCTTTATTTAAGGCAAACTGCTACTTTGGATCTCTGCAGCCTTGGTTTTACTCTTCTTGGGCAAAATATGGTAGAGTGCCATTTATACACTGCAGCCCATTAGGTATACTATGGGGCCCTCATATGGCAAATAGCTGTTCATTTTTCTAACTAGAGCTTGAGATCTATAAAGACATTAAGTACTGATAGATTATTGCATCTGACTCTTAACCACTCCATCAGATATACTGCATTTGTACAAGTTTAACAGTTATAAGGAAGACAGTGTAAAATCGTACCAAATGCCTGAGGGTAAAGCAGAGTCCTATGTTCTCAGAAGAGAGTCCATCTGCTGACACGCTTTTCATTTACTGTGACACTTGCATATAAAACCCTAATAAAATTTAGTACTGAAGATAAAAGAGAGCTAATAAAGAATTAAAATGTATTCTAATTTGTTGGCACATTTGTATATATATTGGTACTTGTAACTAACTTCAGGCACAGTTATTTGTGTCTATTTTCTGGTTTTGCTGTGGTTGTCTGAGGCAAGTGGCCAGCTTTGAATTATTATCTACTTTCTTTCTTAGTTCCAGACAAAATGTTCAGCAGCAGTGACCTGCTTTCCCAAGTCTTGACCATGCTTCCTAAGAGTGTTTTCTGTGAGGAAATTATCAGGAGACCAAGCATCAGTGAGCCGAACCAAAGCTAGAGAGCACTGAAACAGAGCAAAGAGCAAGCCTCTCTATTGCACTGCATCATTTAAATTAACTCTGTTCTTCACCCCTTATTATGCAAGAGTATGTTCTAGTTTACTGGCTGAAAAGCACTAACATAATCAACCACTATGCTATCAATACTGCAAACTTTAGTGGGTTACCCTTCCTCCCTGCTGTGAGTTTATAAACTTCCTTGTAAGATTGGTTTAGAATGCACACTGAAACAGGTTCCACCTCAGTAGTGCAGTCCCTGCCTTTTGAGAAGCAGGGTAAGTGAGGCCCCAGAAGTACTCATGGTGTGTGGCTCAGTTGTTTCATGTTTTGGAGCTGACCACTGTCAAGCTATACACTCCACTTGCATTTTATATTCCAGACATGTGCATTAGTATTACAGTAGTGTCTCCATGGAAGAAGTAGATGAAAGAATGATCTCTGGAATGGCTATAGTATTAGTGCTAGTGAGGCCAGGTGTGTAAGCAGTAATGCAGAAAATATTTTGAGATCCTGGATGACCTGGATTCATCCATCATACACTGGATGATCATAAATCAGTGACTTTACTATTTCAGGAAGTCCATGTCTGAGAGAGAAGGCAAATAGGGATCTTACTTAATTTTTTACCCATTCTGACAAACGGGACATGGTTTTACTTCTGATTTTTAATTTATTTTTTCATTTCATGTGTTTCTATATTTCACTGGAATATTTTTTAATTTATAATATTACAAGAATATCACAAAGTAAATTACATTTTCTAAGCTTAATTAATCTTATCCTGAAGTGATACCATGTTTTAGGAATCTAAATATATAGTAGATGACACAGGAGAGTGGACAAAGACAGCTGAGCTTTTCATTTTTAGTGTATCTCTTTATGGCAAACTCAAGGCAGTAGAGAGTGAAACTTCTCAATTGTCAACTACTTGTTGATGGTTTCAGGTAAGAAACAGAAGTATATGGAAAAAGATTACTACTGTTGTTTTTGGTCTTAAGTACCACTCTACTTGACTATTTTTCTTTCTTTTTTCTTTTTTTCCCATGTAGCCATCATAAAGACAGAAAGATAAAATGGAAGAAATTCAGCTGTTCATACACTTATGAGTGGTTACAAGTCTCTGCAAGTATAAATGAAGACATACTAAATAATCAGCCGTTTAAAAAACATTTTTATAAGAGACTAAGGAGCCTATAAAGAGTGTTTTACCACAGAGAGAAAAAAAAAAAGAAAAAGAAAAGAATTATCAAAGTCCTAAATTTTTGAAATCCCAGATAATTCTACACAATGAATTGTACTCATTTTACTATAAGCACATAAAAAAAAAAATGCAAAGGTCTTTGACAAGTCACCTATCTTGTCTCCAAACTTGAGCAAAGGAGCAAGATGCAAAAGCTGGAAGAACCCTCTGAACTAGCAACTGATTATGTTAGAAAAAGTTATTTGAGCAAGAGGTCAGGTGCAGAATTAAGTCTGTCTGCACAGAAGAAAGTGGCAGTGATGAAACAATAAAAGTGATTTCCCTGGTGGAAAGTGGTATAAGCAGGTAGCAAGTATCACTAGCAAGTAAATTGACCAAATGCATGTCTTTTGCAGGTACTGCTGGTAGTGATGATGAGCTGCTGTGTCCTGGCAGAAATTAGGATACTAACCTCACTTTTAATTAATTAACAGACATGAATACCCTTTTCTTTCACCTGCCGTCCTGGCTGGTAGAAGATAAAGTTTATGGTTTGCTGTCAAATATTCACTGATTCTGCTCTAAAAGTTGAGCAGATAATGCTTAATAACATCACTGATGCTACTACATCAATGACCTCATTGATTCATACCATTTAAAGCACCACAATATTTGAATTTCTTTTCAATATCAGTTGCAATAAAAATAAGCAAAAGAAGTAGGCATATACATTTAAAAGATTACTGGGATCTTTTCTGTAAGATCTGAAGAATCTAGTTTCCCTTTGATTTTGAAGATAACTATTTGGAGATATTATCTATAACATTCCTGTTTATGTCAGCTGTATTAACACTTTGAGGTTTTGGAAGGCTTACATGTGCACATATTCTGAACGCATATGTGTATGTAAACATATATATACACATATACCTATATTTGCCAGATGTTTACTTTGCTTTGCATTTGTTGTATTAAGTTTCCAGATACATGGCAGATCCCAGTTCGGGTCTGTCTGATCATGTGAAAGTGAGAAAGAAGAGGTACAGGGATTAAGTTTTTCCTCTTGACAGGAAAATTACAAATCATGTACTTAGGAAATCAGAAGGCAGAATGCATTCACTGCACACTATCTAATCCAAACAAGGAGAAGCTGACTGAAGGGAAAGAGGCTTGGCAGTGTAAATAAGTAGGCAACATGCAGAGAGTGAGAGTGGCCATCACTTCTTCCCAGCTGGGTGCAGTACTCTACCTATTTCTACTGAGAACGTTATATTTTTAAACAAGTGCAAATTTCAAGGCTGAATCACTGATGGAAAAGACAAATGTCTGTTGTCAATCTAAGCATGTATCCAGAATCTCTAAAAGGACTTGGACAGATGTAGACACCTAAATATTTAAAAACAAGAATGTTAAGTAGAGGTATTTACAATCCTCAGGTTAAGAATATACCTTTGCAAATTTCCAAACCTGTAAAAGAGTTTGCTTCCTTCTTACTGAGATGCAGTCTGTAAAATACGCTATTAAGATTTTACTTCAACATAGCTGTCTAGAAAAAATCAGGAAATTAAGAGTTTGATTCACAGTATATCATACCTTCAGGTGACATCTCTGGAACAGTGGCCACATAAGGTCCATCCAAGAACTGCGGTGCATTGTCATTGACATCTCGAACCTTGATGATAAATTCTGATTCAGGTTCAACAGGAAGCTGAGTGCTCCTGTTAATTGCTTGTGCTCTTAGAGTGTAGAAAGGTTTCTTTTCTCGATCCAGCTTTTGTGTTACATAAATTTTGCCATTATATTCATCGATGACAAAAAAGCTTCCAGCTCCCTCCCCAGTCAAAATGTATTTTAAGTTGCCATCCTGCTTGTCTAAATCTGATTTCAGCTGAAAGTAAAAGGGAGATAAATAAGTCAGAGTTTGGGAAGAATGAAGTTTTGAAATATTCATTTTATGCTTTTTTTTGATTCTACAGTGAACTCTCACTAATGAACCTTCTTGGACACTATTGTTTGAAAGGAGGTACTGTCATTTTAATTTTAAGCTATTTAAATTTATTTAATTTTAAAGTATTGATAAAACAGATTTATGAATGTGTGATGTACCTGAAAAGAGATGCTTCAGCTATGTTGAAGTGAAGGGAATGTATCTAAATACCTACTTTAGTTCATTGTTTTTTCAGCTCCCCTACAATTCTGCTGAAAACAATGCAAAGGTCATTAAACATTATCTAATTTTTTTATTATTGCAGATGACACATACTTTTTAAGTTGTCTATTTTTTTTACTCAACAATGCTAAGTGTAAATGTGTGCAACAGTATGTTCTGTTTCTGTTGAAATATTAGAGGTGAAAAGACATTCTGTGGTGAAAGTCTGTATTGTTTATTCCAAAATAAATTGATAGACATTTTCCATTTTGTTCCAGGATGATCTACATCCTCTGTTGTATTGCTAAGATGAACTTTATGGTGGTGATTCCTTTGATGAAGCCGAGCCTTGGAGACAATTTTGGTCCAGCTGCATTTGTTCATGACAACAAAACAGTTCTATTAATGCTAGTGATATATAATAGAGCAATATTTTAAGAGCAATAACTTAATTTCCTAACATGGCAGGCATCTACAGCTGAATTTTATGGGAACAAAAATTTCCATTATATCATTTATTCTCTATTTTTTCTCCACTTATTTTTGTTTTAGAACAAAAAATATCAAACTTTCTAAGAGCCTAGATACTAATTGAAAAATCCAAAGTTAAAAAAAAATATTATTCAACTTGCTTGTCTTATGAAGCAACATGTTTAAAATGCAAATAATATGCCTAACCGTTGACTTTAATTATCTCACTGTTTTGCTTATGTTTATTGATCCTAAATGTCGCTGTAAGTTGAGAGGCCATAGAATGGAAAAGTAACATTTCCCTGTCGGATCTACTCAAATATTTTGTAATAATTTCTGAAGTTGCAAAAATAGTTTTAACTTTTCTTTGGAAGAATGCCTATGCCTTTTAAGATTTTCATAACGCATAATTGTCTGCATGCATCAGATGGATGATTTATTCAGAATGTGACTGGGACACTGCTCTGAGATATGAGGAACGGTTTTGAGTTCCTACTCTGAGTTCTGTAAAGGTATTTAACACCTAAAATATTCAGAGTTAATTAACCTTGCCAGTACAAAAGACAGAATTTTCAGGTCTTAGGGAGTTTAGAACCATTTAAAATATGAACAACTTAAATATTTTCAACATAAGTAGTTGTGTGCTAAACATGAACCATATTACCCCCTTTATAAGTGGTCTGGTCAAACTCATTTTAACCCCATCCAAATTTGGCATCTCACTAAGGGGCAACACAGATTCCTTGTTACCCATAAATCTTGGTTTCCTTATCATATAACCCAGGACATGGGAGAAGTAATCTATATCTAGATCTTTAAACTAACGTGGGGCTCAGATGTGACCACAGAGTGTATCAAACTCTTAGGGTCTGGAAGCATGCCTTCAACTGGCTGCTAAGACATAGCCTGTGTTTAGCAAATTCACTCAGAATCATTTATCTACAAAAGATTTCATGACGTTGAACATGTCAAATGAGCGGTCCCTTACAGATAACATTTGCTGAGAAAGAATAGCAAAGGTTCTAAGTTTACTTGCTTTTTTTAGGCTGGGAACAAAATAAATGGTCTTACCATTGTAAATGAGAACTGAGAACAAGTATTTTTGTACCCATCCTTGTGTATCTGCCATTGCAGTGCTGATGGACACATTTATTTTTTCTTAATCTTGATAATGGAAAAGGAGTCATGAGTCTATGTTAAATGAAATTTGAAAATTTAGTTCTGACTGAAAAAAGATTTTGATATGGAATAAAGATTTAAAAACAGAGACTGTCTACCTTTGTATTTTCGTTGATGCAGTTTTCTTCAGGGCCTTAATTACTAAAAATTCATGTGTTGATCATAGACTACCACTTCATTTGCTGAAAGCAGCGCATATTCTACTCAATAAAAAGACACAAGTAAATATGTCTTATTAGACAATGGTTTCACTGCAATATATTAACAATAATCTTCCATAAAATCCCCAGTTAACCTGTGAGAAATAAAAAGGTGAGAGCATGAAAATATATGACATTTATGAAGCTTCTTTGCAGGAAATACTTTCCAAAGTATTGGAAAAGTAATAATAATTGTTTAAAAAATAGACAGTATGTCTTCACTTGTTCTTTCAGAAGTGAGACATCACACTTCCATAGTAACTACTTTGAAAGGGCTGTGAAAAAGTAATTAATGAATTTTGAGCACTTCACCCTTTGGGCCCAATTAAATTTTAGTGCTAGTTAATTAGCAGTTAAACTATTTTAGTTCATTCATCTAAAAAGGGCCTTAAAGAAAAGAAAAGCAGATTTCAAGATTAAAATTACTTCTAGCATACAAAAATAAATAATAATAATAAATATAATAATAATAATAATGATAAGCAGAGAGAGAAGGGGGCAGATAAACCCTCATTAAGACAATTATCTTAAAGCACATTTTTAAAGGAGGGTGAAAAATAATTGCTCTTTGTGCTAAACCTACGTTAATCTAATGAACCATGCTGATTCCCGTAGTTTCTCAGTGGTAAAAGGATTTAGTATTAATCAGCTTCATTAAAAATTAATGAGGGGTAAATCAGCTGCTACTTAGTGTAATAGAAAATCAAGCTAAATACTGTTTGTAAACTACACTACACTCAGTATGGCTGCTTTGATGCAGTGCCAAAAATAGCACAAGCAAATTGCCAGACATTGATAAATGAGTCCTTAACTTCCACTCAGAAGGAAGAAAGGAATTTTTCAGCTTTATACCTTCATCTGCTGTATATGGAACTAGTTTTAGTAACAGCATGCATGTGAAGTTTCCTTGACAGCAGTCCTCAGTGAGGGAAGGTGCTTGGTACTGCCGTGGCCCACAGTTCTCAGACTTCTCTGACTTTGAGAAAGGTCATAGGAAAGGAGAGATGTAGTACTGCCTTATTACAGCTTCCTGATCTCCTCTTTCTACATTTCTGGCTATTTCCACATCACTGGAGATATTTGGCCTTCCAAGTCAGGGTAGAAGCTGCTACTCAGCATGCTAAATCTAGCCTTGTACTGTCCTTGAATCATTACTTATCATACCTGTCCAATATACACAGGATCTGGTGAAATCTGTTCCTCAGTTGCAAAAAGAGGTTCCCACAGCCAACCACGTTTCACTCTTCGAACTGGTGTGAAAGACTGAACTGTGTTTTGAGCGCTGGGGTTCTGCATGCTGGGAGAGCAAGGCCAAAGTTGAACCAGCATCACCATGAGACATAGCAATACAGAGGAATTCATGCTGAACCGTTCTTTCAATCAGTCTGAATCTGTGAAAGAGGAAAAAAAAAGAAAAATCTTTGACAAAGCATTGCTTTTGTCTTTCTACTTCTATATATCAATTCTGTGCTAATGTAAGAGCTGATTTACAGTGTTAAAAACCTCCTCCTCTCCCCAAAAGTAAAGAGCTGAAATGAAGTATGTTTCTTATTAAAATTTTAATAAGAAATTTTAAAAAGACCTTTCAGATTCTCTAACATGAAAGTCAAGTGCTTAACTGTTCTTTATGAATATCCTACACAGGGACTTTTGATGCAAAAAAAAAAAAATGAAAACAATCCTTCAATTAATTCATCTTTCAAATTAAGCTGGATAATTGTATTGTGTAGCCTAGGAATAACTTGATTGGAATAATTGTATGTTTCTGCTCAGACAGGGCTCATTTTGAGCTGCAGTCACAAAACTGCCTGAAGGGTGAATATCTAGCCTTAGTAGCCCTGATGTCTGACAGCTGAAACAGAGTGATGCAGTTATTTTTTTAACCTCTTCTTACCCACTTTCCCAGCTCAGAAAAATGCCTTCAAAAATGTTAAAAGATGATAGGGTACCACAAAGAAGCAGCAAAAATTTACAACTTTCTCCTTCCCAGCTAAACAGCGACATGGAAAAGGCAAATATCTTTAATGAATTTTTTGTCTGTGCCTTTGGCACGGATGATGCACCAAGGGGTTCCCAAAGCCCTGAGCTGGAGGACTGCAACAATGATCAACTCCCATTCGATTCTGAAATTGTGCAGGAACTTCTGCTCCAGCTGGATCCCTAAAAATCTATAGGGCCTGATGGGATTCATCTGAGAATCCTCAAAGAGTTGCTGATGTCATTGCAAAACATCTCTCAATGGTTTTTGAGTTGTCTTGGGAATCCAGAGAGATCCCAGCTGACCGGAAGCTGGTGAATGTTGTCCCATTTTTTAAGAACAGCATGAATGAGAACCCCAGAGACTAAAGGATTGTCAGTCTCGCTTCAGTGCTTCATCAATTTATGGAGAATGTTATTTTGGGACATATTGAAAAACATCTGGAGGACAACACAGTAACTGGTCACAACCAGCATGGTTTATACTGCTTATCAAATCTGATTTCCTCTTATGACGTGGTATCTCACCTAAATGATCAGTGGAAGCCTGTCGATGTAATCTTTCTGGATTTCAGCAAAGCTTTCAATACTTTCTCTCACAGGATCTTTCTAGACAAAATTTTCAGCACACAGCTGGATAAATACAGCATGAGTTGGTGCTGGCTGAGCAACTTGCTCATGTGTTGGGCACAAAGTTACAGTGAATGGGGTCATATCAAACTGGGAACCTGTCACTAGTGGTATGCCACAGGTCTCCATGCTCAGCCCTGTATTCTTCAACATCTTTATGACTTTCATGCAGAACTGGAAGGAATATTAAGCAAGTTTGCAAATAATACAACACCAGAAGGAGCCTTTGAAGGCAGGCAGACCTTGAAGAGAAAACTCAAAAAATTAGGGGACTAGGCAATCACCAATTATATGAGCTTCAACAAGGGAAAGTGATGGATTCTGCACCTGGGATGGGGCAACCGTGGATGTACAGACTGGGGAATGAGATGCTGGAAAGCAGTGCCACAGGAAAGGACCCGGGGTCCTGGCCATTGGCAAGTTGAACCTAAGTCAGCAGTGTCCTGGCAGCCAGGAGGGCCAATCCTGTTCTGGGGAGCATCAGGCACAGGATCACCAGCTGGGCAAGAGAGGGGATTGTCCCACTCTGCTCTGCACAAGGGGCAGCCTCACCTTGACTATTGTGTCAGTTTTGGGTGTCACAATATAGGAAAGTCATAAAGCCACTTGAGAGCATCTGAAAAAGAGCTACGAGGATGGTGAAGGGGTTTGATAGGAAGCTGTATGAGCAGAGACTGAGGTCACTTGATCTGTTCAGTCTGGAGAAGAGGAAACTCAGAAGAGACCTCATTGCAGTTACAACTTCCTTGTGAGGGGAAGGGAGGGAGGGCAGACACTGATCTTTTCTCTGTAGTGACCAGAGACAGGTTCCAAGGGAATAGCCTGAGATTGTGTCAGGGAGGCTTAGGCTGGATATTAGGAAAAGGCTTTTCACCCAGCGAGTGTTTGGAGACTGCAGCAGGCTCCTCACGGAAGTGGTTAGAGCACCAAGCCCATAGACAGGGTTCAAGAAGCATTTGGACAAGGATCTCGGGTACATGGTGTTACTCTTGGGGATGGTCTTGTGCAAGGCTAAAAGTTGGACACAGTGATTCTTGTGGGTCCCTTCCAACTCAACATATTCTGTGATTCTGTGAATAGAATTTGTCTTAACAGATTTTACCACCTCTAACATTATTTTCTCCAATTAAACTGACAAAGGACAAATGTATTGTAAAAACTGTAGGTTTCTGTAGCTAGTTTCATTTCCACTATGTATGCTTTCAGAAAATGAAGGCTTTTCACAAACTGTAAGCTATTACTGGCTTTTCGGTGATTTTTGGCACAATGAAGGAAATTTTAAATATAATTCTATGCCTATTTAAGAATATACATCTTCTGTGAGGCAAAAAGAAAATTCTGAAAATACCTACCATAAACATAAAAATTTTGAAAATACCTACTCATTTGGCAATGGCATTAGCCATTCTTTTCAAGGCTTTAGCATTGAAGAATAAAATTTCCTGTGAAGGAGAAGTCTGGTTTATGAATTTGTGACACACTAGTCAGTTTGAAAAACATACTGAAAAAAAATATTTGGATGAATTTATCTTAGACCTGAAAAATCCATAAGTCTTTTAGCTGTCCAGGATAAAATATGAATCTATGTATTTTAAATTAATTATTTAAGTATTAATCATTTAAATACCCATCCTTATCCAAAGGAAAATGCCATAATTGCTTGAAAACCAGACAGATAATACAGAAAACTATTTATTTCCTTCCAGCAACTTTATATGATATTGGACAAAAGTTTGTTAAAATGTAATCTGCAGAGATGGAAAGAGAGAGAGGAGTTCTAATAGGAAAGTCAAAAAGATGCACAGAGACTAAAATGTACATTCCAATTTCTTCACATTTTGTGTTTTTTGACAGTAAAGCTGTAACAGAGCAAGACAAGATTTGAATAGAAGGAATGTGACTTGGGTACCCTACTTTTTCAGTTTCCTGTAGAAAACTTCTTATTTTCCCATGGCTGCAAGAATAAGATTTGTGACATGGAATAAAAGTCCAACAAAGCTCAACTTGGCTCTGAAATAAGGCTTGAGTGAGGTTTAGAAGGCCTAAACACCTTGGAGAGTCTCTATGCTATGGATGAACTTAATGCTAAGCAGTAATCTGCACGTAAAGTAACCTTGAAAAGGAGAATTCACTTCATTTCAGCACATTGCAAGGGACAGACTACTCAAACAAAAAAAGCTGAACAGTCAAGGAGACCTTTCTGAGGAATCACAGAAAAATGTATTTCAATCACTGTCTATATCTGAAGAGAGGTGTTCAGTCTCGGCAATAGCAAGTACTTCTGGCTAGGCTTTTTTTTGTTGTTTTGGATGCTTGTTCTGGAATTTTTCATATTATTCAACAAAATATCTCAGGCTTGTGGGGCAGTATTTCATGCAGAGTGAATGTCAAACAAACAGTCATTATTGAACTTGTCTGAACATACAGTGTATTGACAACAACATAATGAGGGTGCAGAATATGGCTATGCTGGTCTGCTGTTCGCCACCTTCTTGCAATGTGCTCAGCAGTTACGTATGAAGAACATAAAGCATGCAATGAATGTTTTGGAGTATTTTGGTGTCTCCTTTTTACTAATTTATGTTAAGATCCTGTGTTACATGGAGTTAAGCATCATATCTCGGACAAATTGGAACAAGTAAATATTTTTAGATTCTGATATACTGCACACACTGTTAGTGTATAAGAAGAATAACCTGAAAATACAGATAGTAGGCAAATTCCTTTAAAAATAAAGCTATTTAATGGAATTGAGATCTATATGAATCTTTGTTTTTCTCTCCTCTGCTATAGCAAACGTTCTAAATTTGCCTTTACTTTCAGGACCTTTCAAAGCCTATTTACTTCCAATATCTCCCTACTCATTTGGCATTGAGACACTGCCTCCAGCTTCTGGTCAGCATGTGTTGCCATTTTTTATAGTCCAATTATAGTCCTTGTGAAAAATTCACCTTCTTTCTCTTCCACTGATTGTAGCTCAGTCTCAGAAGTCAGTCTAAGAAAATATCCAGAAAGTAGTTTCTTATTCCCTCATAATTTCCTAGTAATTTCTTTAAAAATCCAAACTTCAGTATTACCTACTTAAAAGAAAAAATAAATATGAAAGGGCTCACACTGTTCAAGATGATTCTGTGCTGAGACTGCTGCCTATCACTTCGTCTAGTATTGCCTCATTATTCCCTGGTACTTTCCTGTCTTTCCCTATCCGTCAGTTGTCTGTTGTTTTACACTCATTTGCTACAGTCTTTGTAAATGAAATGACCTTGTACTCTGTGTTATAATTATAGTATGCAGCAGAAGGGAGGATTAGTAAAAGCACTGGGCTTTTGGGCACTGTAGTAATATGCACTAATAGATAATTTTTAATAGAATAGTTTCTCATTGAAAAAAAGAAGACAAATATATTTTCAGGGATGAGCAAATGATCTATCACTAAAAATTTCCCAAGAGGAAGAAAGGAATGGAAACCATTTTTCTGCTCCTGTCCTTTTGGAACTATGTCTCCAGTTTTTCTCACATGCTGTGAGTTGCAAAAATAAAGTCTGATAATAAGACTAGAGTAATGAGAATATCTACTGCAGTTGTAATAAGTGGGCTGTAGCTTTTAAAGCTTATAGAGCAGCATCTTCTTTTCATACCCAAGGAAAACCATGAGTTCCCTGTAGACTAGAAACAGATTTACATTCTTGGAACAAAGTTGATAAGTCCTTTTGAAAGTTTATTTTGGAATCTTCACCAAGTGACATCCTGTCTCCATTTGAAACTGGATGTTATTTTAGGTGTGCTGGTAGTCTGACTTGGTTCTGAGTTCCCTTTGTTTCAATTTCTTTTTTCAATTATGATTGTGTAATTACATTACAAAATAATACATGCTACTGCCTAGCATTGCAAGAAAAACAATAGAAAGAAGCAGAGGTCTAAAAAAGACTACTTCTGGGATACAGTGAAGTTATATATTTGTTGATGGAGAAAATAAAAGACTAAAGCTGGAGACTAACAACAGCTTTCTAAAGCATTAAAAAAAAAAATCCAAACAGCAGGTTAGAGTGCAGGTGGTGAAAAATTCTGTTCCAGTTTTCTAAGCTGAAGAATAAGGAACAGCCAACTTAATTCTGAAAAAAATGTCCCGTAATTTGATATAAGTAAAGCCTTTTTGTTAGGAGGTAGCAAAACACTGAAATAGGGTAACAAGGGATGTGGTAGATTCTCCTAAGCAGAGACCATTAGGACCATCTCCTATACATGTTTGGTGCTACAATTTTGAAGCTGGCTCCTGAGAAGAACAAATCTCTCTGTCCTTGAATGTACTCAGCTAAAAAAATTTTTCAAAAGTCAGACTGAAATACATTCCTTTTGTGGAATTTGCTGCTGTCTTTGCTTGATTTAATAACATCAAGTGAACAACAAGAGGAAGAATTCATGTAAGCCAATCTAATTCATTAATATGCAGCTTCTGAAACATTTCTTATCTCAAGAACAGCCTTAACATGATGTTGTTTCAGTTGCATGTTCTGTTTTATGCCTTGGTGTTATTATGATTGTAGTGAAATTTGTCTCCCTTGTATGTTGCTATCTTTAATTTTCACTTAATAGGATAAAGAAGAAAGGGTATGTGTAACTAACCCCTACAGATTACCATGTTAAAAAAGCTTAAAGGAATAGAAACCTTCATATTTCTCCCCTACAGACTTGTCCATTTGTTCTATGTCTACTGGCTATTCATCCCAATTGCATTTAATGTGGTTGGATACTGAGGATCCTAGTGTATTATAAGTGCTACTGCTCTATCTTCTTTCCAGAAAACACTAGATATGGACTCATTTTCATTGACTAGTTTAGGTCTTGCACAATATGTTTGACACCTAGACTATATTCTGCAATTCTCAGAGAATTAGTAATATATAATAATATATACTCAACTATTTTAATTAATGCATATTTTGTGGGCTCGGTTCTTTGTTTTTTGGGTTTATAATCTCTACAGAACAATGATAAAATATTCTGGTGTGTGCAAAGTACTGTGCTTAATACTATATTCTTGCTACTTCTTACCATTGTTGAATTTCAGAGGGAGCAGCATAGTAATTTTTACAAGTTTGGTGTGTTAAACCTCTGCCTTATCTTTTTCATGTATTTAATTTGTGATTTGGTCTTTTGCAATCAGTACCAAGATGTTTTTTAAAGTAAGTTTTCAATTCTTCTTGTATTTTTACTATTTTATTTGGAGACATTAGAAGAAGGCATAATAAACTCCTAAGGAATAAGTATGGTATATCTAACTCCAATTATGCTGGAAGTCACTATTGTGACAGCAATTTTTAACTAAGCTTATAATAAAGCAGCAGTGAAGAGAAAGTACTAAAATTTACAAGAATTTATTTTGCAATTTGACATTAATTTTTACTAAATACAGTTGCAGTTACCATTTACTGTACGTGCATATTGTGTGATTGACTGAATGATTAATTGATTTTTGTGACTGGATAAAATTGACACCAGTCCTGCTGTAGCTTAAGGCACCTTTTCCACAAGCCTCTCAGCTTATATTTGTCTGCCTGAATGCTTTTCTTTATAGCTGTCTAGTTTAGCTATTATTTTTATTGAATCTAAATATTTCAGTTTCATCTATTTTGACCTTCTTGTCTTTCACATATTTTTCTTCTTAAAATAAATTTGGATTGCTATATCTAACAAGTATTCTAAATTTAATTATATTGTGCTTATCAGAACTAATATCTAAATGTAATATTCTCTTCAGTCAATTAATTAGAGATATATCAAAAATTTTCTTTCTAGTCTGCAGCAAAACTAGCTACTTTAAAAGCTACTACTTAACCCTGAGAGGTGTTTTCTTTAATGCACATCTTGATGTGACATTTGACCAAATTATGTTGACTGGTAGTGCATATTAACACAGTATGGCTGCATGTGTCTCCACCAGTCACCCAGAACTTCACTTACATGGAGACCAATTACTTAGATGTTATGAATATATTTAAGTTTCACTTCATTCTAATTGGCACATTATTTTCTTCATTTTGAAACTATACCATTGTGCCATTAAGGAAGGCCTTCAAACTCTTATATAGAATTAGCAATGTAATCATCTGTCAGATATACAAGGACAAAATACCTTAGAGAAAGGAATTTTTTAGTTGATTAGTGCCTTTAAGGCTGTGTATTTTAATCAATGTAGAACAGACTCACTAGAAATCATGTCATTCTTAGTGTTTTATATATATTAACATAGTATATTAACACATCCCCCATATTTTACTGCAATATCTGTTGCACTGTACAAAAAGCCCAAATGCCATTTTGGATGACAAAACCCTGAGCCTTCAAAGCATGACAAACAGTAGCTAGATTTCTGTCCTTACTAGATATTCAAAACATCTTTTTCAGTGTCAGATTGTAATATTTATTTCTCAAAATCCTATGTCTTCCATTAAAAACCTATGACAACTCTAGGCAAAGGTAGCAGATTTGTTCGAAATGAGGGGAAGGGTGGCTAAGGTGAAGGATGAAGTTTCCTGCAGTGAGTAAAAAGAATGAGGGGTTGAGCTGCTACTTGTTAAGCTCACAAATCAAAGGAGATTATATAGAGGATGTGGAGACACACTGTATGTTCTACAACCTCATTCTTCAGTATCATTGGTAGCTCTCATTTTCTTGGTGGAAAACTCTCTATATTAATCACCAATAGACGTGAGTAAACCAATGTTGAGAAACAACTCTTTAATTAATTCAAGCTGGTGACTAGTAGTATTTTACTCCATTTCAACTTTGGCACATAAAACTAGCTTCGCAGTACCTATTTCCTAATGACCATGAGCATACATGATGATGTAACCAGTCTCTTGCCTTTTTCAACTCTGATCCACCAGTTTTTTTAGAACTGATTAATTGATTGCTGACCTGTAAGTTTGCTGAAGATATATGTAGCTGGAACCAGCTCAGTATGTCTGTGTGTGGTGCAGCATTATTATGTTTGGCTTAGGGGTTTGCTGCCACTCACTGCTGTGATCCTGTGAACAAAAATTCTCATGAATCTCTGAAACACATGATTATGAAAACACAAAATCATTATTTTATTCTCTGTTATCAACCATATAACGTAGAGCTGGAAGCACAGCCTCAAACATTTCAGAAGGCAGGAGACCCAAGTCTTGCCATTGCAATTTTTTTGAGATCCTTTAGAAAGAACCTGGAAAAGATGACCCAATCCACCTAAAAATCTCTAGGTGCAAAGAAAGGCACCCACACCATTCCCACCAACAAAATAGAGTGTGTGTGCGTAAGGATAAACTTCTGTTGGGCAGGACTCTGTCAGACAGCTTTTGCTCTGCAAAGGTGACCTCTGAAAGTGCTGATGAAAGCAAACATTGCATAGGGACTGAGCCAGAGGCAAGCCAATGTTTCTGTAAACTTCCTCTGGGAGTGTTTGTTTTACTGTTTTTAAGATAATATTAAAATTAAATCTGCAACATCAGAAAATAATAAAGTAATTAATTGTTTCATTTAGAGTCTACCAACATCCTCCAGTGGGACCAGCAGCTATCACCAAGAACATCAAACCAACACACACAAAGATGCAATTAAACCTTTGAGATTGCTTCCTGGTTGATGTGGCACCTTGTGTTCTTCTGGAAGCATGGCTTTTCCACATGTTATTAGCAGAGGTATGAAGTTATTTGATGAATAGTTCCATAGACAAGACATACAGATATTCCTACTTCACTTTCTTTGTGGGGAAGAAAAATGAAGCAGGAGGAATATCTGTGTCTCTTTTCTAAACCCTGGTAAATTAATGATTACATTTTGTTCTTTTTCAGAGACTTTCTGCCATACAGCTAAATGCTACTTCAGTCCAGATGCTTCCTAGCTAAAGAAAAATTGAAAGGCTTACCTTAGAACTTAACTTTATGAAAAATTATGTTAATTCTCTGCATTCATTCAATAGCTTCAGCAATTTTATTCTGATATAAAAATCGATTTGGTAAACAGATGCTGAGACGTTAAAAGATTCAGTTATGCCAGTACAAGTAGTTGTGGTATACCACACTGTCTACACTAAAAATAAGCAAGCATTTAGTTTTAATTGTAGCTCTCCTTAACTAGGACTATTATTTATTTCTAAAATAATCTGCACTATAGAAAATTACGACTAATCCCATGTATTTTAGCATAAATATTTTGCTGCTTTAAAAAAACTAACACATGTACACAGTAAAACCAGAAATTCTTGCTTTCTGGCATTTGCTTTTTATTGTAGACAAGTAACAAATCCAATTACAAGATGTTTGATTCACCGGGCAAATCCTACTGGAACATTTTTGGCTCTGCAGGATACCACTCAGTACTGAAGAACCACTTGTCAGCATAATGATGTAAAGGACCGCATTCTGTGATTCACACTCGAATCTGTTTGCCAAATGATTTTCAGGATGGCACTTCACGAAATGCTCCAAAACTCTCTGTAGGATTTAGGTTCTTTTAATCTCTTTAATTCATAATTATTCTTTGCATACATTTTATCTAATAGTGCAGTGAACTCACCTTTTCCATGGTTTTGGAGGAGATTTAATTCCTCCAAACATGAGATAAAAAGAAGCTTTGATATTTAATTTAAGAGGATGCTCTTAGCTAGAATTTGACTTATGTTAAACTTCTGGGTTTGGTTTTAGAGTTAATTTTCCACATAAGATGAGGCAAATCAGAAACACCCTGAAATGAAATCATCCAGTATATGTCAATGGAAAACCAGAATGAAATCAGATTTTAATGCTTATATTTGAGGAAACTTACCAGATGTATTTGTAAAGTAAATAAATATTGCAGAAAGCAGTCCCTTACAAGAAGTTAAGGAAACTATATCTTTACATAAAAAAAAAAAAAAAAAAGAAANGCCATGTAAAAAAAAATTTGTTAACTTAATTTTTTCTCTTTTTATTAATAAAACACATAAGGTAAATAGAGAAAAGAACAATTACTTTTAACAATATGTAGAATTTTCATTATAAGCTAGAAAATCTGCTCTGATATGTAATCCAGCTATTCAATTTAAGGGTATAATTTAAATTCGTGACATAAAAAGTCTGTCCACCACCACAGTGGAAGTCAGTTGGAAAAACACTGAAAGAATTCACCTGCCTCAGACAGTCTGCAGTTGCATCAGATAAGAAAGGGTAGAATTTGCCTGGTTTTTGAAAGAGACAACACATTGAAGGGTATGCATATTTTTTGGAATTGTGAGAAATAGAGATAGAAAGTATCTGACAAAATTCCTAAAAATATAATATATTTCCTTGCCTTTGTATTCTCTTAATCTAGTACTCTGTGGATGAATCTTCCTTTATGTCCTGCAATGAAATAAACTCCATTTCTGTTTTGCTTAGATCTCAATGATCAGAGGCTTGTCTCTCCCTTATCTCTGATTTCAATATTTCACTGTTCTACTTTACTACCAAGAATGTATCTTTTCTTCACTCATTCTATGAATTACATTGAAGGCTGATATCCTTTTCTAATCTCTAATATATCAAAAAGATTTTAATTCAATGAGGTCCTTATTTGATTCAATTAAACATTGTAAGAATTTTCTAGTTCTGAGTTAGTCAGAACAGTATATGAGCAGAGCATTAGGTCATCCAGGCAACACAAAGGGTGTTGTACAATAAGTTTTATAGAAAAAATATTTCAAAAAGGATATCTTTTCTTTTCTGTTATGTTTCAAGGTGTGGAATAAAATTTTTCAGATGGGGTCCAACAAAGCCCATCAGATTTGCAAACTGCTTTTTTTTAAAATGAAATAATATTTTATGAGAGTCATAAATAAAGAAAATTGTGAAAATGGAAGAAAGACTCAAGCTATTGCTATTACATTCTCTAAAAATTCTGGACTTAAAAGTTATTTTTAAAGGATATGTGTGAATTTAGATATTTCTGACATTCCTATATTCTGACATAACATCAAGATAAACTATTAAGTTAAGCAAAAATTAAGTTGCATAATATCTGGGACTTCACTCTCCATAGTTAAGTTGCCTTGTGATATCTCAGCATAATTTTTATCCATTACTTGCATGCTCACCCAGAGAATTTCTTTTATTACCTTGCTACTCATGCAACTCTTCCTATAAAGAAGTGGGAAAATGTTGTTTATACTTCCATTGTCATTCAACATAGTCCTTACAATGAATCAAAATAGGATATCTTTGGATATTATTATTAATTATTATTTCCTTTTGACTAAAAATCCACTAATAAGGAAGTAATGAACATCACTAGAGTATGTGTTGAAATTTACCTTTTGAAAAGTCATTATTCAGGTTTCACTCTGTTTTTGGGTGAGCTCTGTAAGGCATCTATGTAGGAAAGAGCCTTTGAAAAATTTCTGCTATTGTTTTGTGCCTTGAATACCCACATATGCTGCCTTTTCAACATACTTTTATTACAGATCCTTACATTCTGGTAATTTTTCAAGTTTTACCTTGTTTCAGAGGGGAAAAGAAAAAAAAATGTTGTGATAGCCATGGAAAATTGGATTAAAAATTCAATATGGCTAAAGACTTCAGAGCAACCCCCAAAACTCAGAGGATGTTAATTCAGTTAATTGTTATTGTTAGTTGTCAAGATTACTTAGGTTCTGGACTAATGTTCTTGATAGAAGAAAGCCAGACACCTAGATCTTCTTGAATCTGGAAAGAATATTGGTTTTTATTTCTCCATATTTTTTTGTTCTGTTTTTTTAAACTTTTCATTAATTTCTTTCCTTTTACAACCATTTTTTACCCTACTAAAACATGATTCTTCTTCTTTCTAGCCTACATTGAAGACTCCTTTCTTACTGAGAAGCTGAGGCACTGAATGTTCCACCCCACTTTTTTTCCCTTTCTTCATTTAAAAATGTTTCCTGTTTGCACCTTAGATTAATGAATTACCTATTCACCTGCCACTTCTGTCCCTGCTGCTGTAGGTCATCTGCAATAACAATTTATTGCATCTTTTGCCCTCTTTATAATCTTTGTGTGTCATTCTCCCCTCGTTACCTGTGTGACCCTGTGTTGCTTCTCGGCTCAATGTTATCTCTCAAACAGACCTCTCTGTGCAGATTTCTTTTGATATATTACTTCATAGAAGCCTATTATAAAAAATTATATTGTTGAGCCAAAGTCCCTGTGTGTCATTCAGAGGTAATTTTGCCAATTTCAAGAGCTATTATGTACTTTGTAGCCTTAGCTTTTGTATCTCCAACTGAGCAGGTATCGTATGGACTTCATGTATTATCACAGTACTGAAATGCACAATCAGACTCAACATTTTTACATTTCATCACCTACTTTTTCTTTCAATTTAAGAAGGTCTTAGGCCAAGAAGCAAGTGGAGGAGACAGGTAGAAAAAGAAGGAAAGAGAAGGAAAGTAATTCCGTCCACGGATGACTTTAAAAGGGTAGGAATCACCATGAATGGTAAGTGACAAGAAGGGAGATATTGGAAGAATCAGATGTTTGAAATGCAAGACTTCATTCTCACACATTAGGCAAGAGAGGAGCCATACATGGACGAAGGCCTGCATCAGAAAGGAGCACCAAGTGTGCTGAGCTGGGCAATTTTCCGTCCACAGGAGACATTGAGAGGACAATTTCCCTCCTGGTGCATGTCTGGTTCTGTTGAGCAGGGCTTTGGAAAAGGGCAGACAAGTATTTTGCATGTTCCAGTTTTCTCTGCAGTTCTAAAAACCATACTAAGCTGAAATCTATAGATATGTCCAGCATAGCTCAGCTGAAGTTATTCAGAAATATTACTTATGGGATGATTTTGTGTCCTTTCATCTGATATATTTATCAGTTGTCGAAATTCAATGAAAGAAACGCATGTCTGGGAGAAACCAGCAGAGCACTCTGTTAAGTATGAAGTACTCTCAGTTGCTTCAAAAGAATATTAAAGCCAACAAAGGCTGGTGCTGGTGCTGTGACATCAGTGCAGTGCACTGTGCGGTCAAGTAGCATCTCCAGAACAAAGGAGATAAGGGAAAGGATTAAGAAAATTATAGAAATTATTGCTATCAGACCTCGGTAAGGAAGTGGCCCAAGACATATTACCCAAAGAAGTTGTGCAGTAAAGAAAGGAGCAGAGTTTGAGGAAGGCAGAAGTAATCTGAGAAGATTTCAAAGAGCCATGAAGAGCTGTATTGACATGCAGGAGGCAGAAGGCTTGGGAGTTGAATTAAGTTGCAAATAGCCAATTTGTTCAAAAATTATGCACTGCTAAAAGAGGCTAACAGCTTCAGGATAAGCAAGAGTAAAGGTGAAATAGTAATATCCTGAGAAAAAGTTCTGGATAAAGAAACAAAGTAACTATGTAGAATTTTTTTAAAAAGTAACAATGTAAACATTTAAAAACCCCCAAAAAACTAAAAACAAAAAAAAAAGGGAAACCTACCAATACCAAACTAAATGAAATTTAAAAATATATTAAGGGTAAAATTGACTTTATACAACTAATTTCATACCATTATCTATATTGATTTTCTTAAGTAGAAGAGACTGTATAATAACCAATTATTCACCTTGGAAACTTGCCTATAAAAATTAGAGACTTATGGTTCTAAGTTGGCAAAATATGGCCAGGACTATTTCTGCCATGACAGTTACCACTTTTTATTGGTAACTTTTATATAACTCTGTAAATTAAAACAGCAACTCATGGAGAAGAGCATAAAGAAAACATGGCTTGTAATTCCCATCTCTCACTGCTTTAATTATTAGATTTGTGAGACACATGGGGGAATTTCCTCTGGGAAGTAATGCTTTTATAAAATCTCAAGACAGGAGATAGGACACCTCTTCATCAATGCACACATGTATTTCATAAAGGTGATGTGCGAGTCTTTGGGTACTTCTTTTAAAGTTAATTCCTTCACAGTGATGCATGGAATTAGTGTTGGAGAAATAGCCCTTCAGGGTTCATTAATGAGTGGATACTTTTCAAGCCACTTGAAAACCAGTTCTTGGCCCTGGACATGGGCATCAACATTCCTGCTTTGTAGAGTTTTCCTTTCCTTCATCAGGCTATGGAGCATCATTTGGTTCCTGTGGAGCCAATTGGATAACTTCAATGCATATAAATGTATGAATATGCATGAGCTTTCAGAGACATCATGATTCACTAAATCATAATTTGCCCCCAAAATAAGTTCTTACAAAAGAAATCACTGTAATAGGTTTTTATGGATAGCTCACTATTTTAAAGCAACTTCATCTACATAATTTTCCTTCTTTCAGGAGCCTGTCTGTGTTTCTGACTTTAATTCATTGCAAGCCAACAGAAACTGGGAAGTCCATGAAGTTGCCATAGTAACTCAATGGACAAAGACTTAATTCCCTAGTTTATATAAAACAGAACTCATATCCTGCAGATAGTAATAGGCTTAAATTATTTAGGTCTAAAAAGTCAATGGATTATATATATTTAATAAATAAGTGTCAGTTCCTTAGCTAGTGAAAAATGGGCTTTGATTGCCCCATGCTGTCTCAAAAGTATTTGTGTGTGAGATAGTAAGCTGATCAAAAAGCCAAGGGGAATGAAAAGGAAGAGGAACCTGGGTATCGTGAAAGTAGTTCTTTCCATGTTAAGAGAGGCTATGAGCTATGCTATTAACTTATTAAGAATTTATTTTGAAAAAAATCCCTCAAACTGAGCTGTTAAGGTCCATAAAGGCCATGTGGATTTAACAGAAAAAGAGGATGGCACACTTGGAATTTTGCAATCTAGTGAAAACAATAGCACTGGCATCAATTGTTGTTTACGGTTCACAAATATAATTTGCAGTAACAGTGCTGAGGTAACAAAATGTGGTACAGCAAAACTGAAGAAGTCTGTTGAAAGATGTGTTATGAATCACATGATTTTGTCATGGGCAGCAAGTTTTACTGAGGGGCATTACATAATTTTGGATTAAGAGTGTGACATAATCAACAATTGGGCTGGGTTGTGTCAAGATGGATGTGACACAAATAATGAAAGAAACTATATATTTGCTTACTCCAGACAATTTCTCACTTCTCAACTTCTTGATCACAAACTGAAAATCTTTTACCTAGAATTGATTTGAGATCACCCACTAACAGAACAACGACAGGTTTTTTTGTCTGATTAATTTTGCCCTCCTTCCCCACACCTCTGTTTTATGCCATATTGGTAGAGTGAAATCATAAACCAGGCCTGCTGCAATGCAACTTGCCTAAATAGCATTGGTAAATATAAATATAATTAACATTCGTTGGGAACATTGCCCTAGCAAATGTATAGGGACATTTTAATCATCAAATCTGCCCAAAACTTCAAGTGTCTTAAAAAAAATTCTATATAATTTAATTCCCTCAAGTAATGAATTCTGTAGGTCTTTTTCATGAGGTTCCTGAGGACATGAGTTATTTATTTTAATCTCGCAAGTGCAAAAAGAACAGCTCATGGAGGAATTACCACTACAGCTTTATTGTATTTTATGTTGCATTATTTATTCTTTTCTGGTATTTTAATTTATATTCCAGATTTCAATAAGATATTGAGCCTGAAAGTTTCCCATGCACATTTAATTTGAAGAGCAGACTGACATCTGTATTTTTTCTGGAATGGGAGTTAATCATACAATCAGATTTTATCCTTGTATTCACATTTTTTGTCATTCCAGCTATCTCCTAACATTCCAGTGTTTTGGGTCCTTTCATAGTTTCCTGTCCATGACTTGTAAACTGTAGATAAACGGCATGAAATGCAACAGGACATGAAAAATTATTCAGACAAATAAAAAGAAGATTGTTACCTGCAAAGAAAACAGGGAGCAGCTAGATATGCCACTATCATAAATTTCTTTGTTGCTCCATATGATAACAGATGGCTTTGAGATTTTTTTGTGATTTTAGGCAAGTTTTGCTTTGTTCAGGAATTTCTCATGAGTTACGAGATGTCATAGGTGGTTGCCTTAATGACAAGTTTGCTTTCATCTCCCTTTTCCAACCTCCACTGCTACGCAGCATACTCTTGAGGTTTTTAGGGGTCTCTTACAGAAAACATCCCCTAATTGTGAACCTTATATATATATATATATATATGTGAGTTTGGGTTTCCTTTGGTCATATGTTTTTGGTATTTTTTTATCTCAAAAATTTTTTTTTCTGTTATGGAGCATATAAACTTTGCATTTTATGTGCTATAGCCTAGTAAGCCTTCCACTGTAAGCATTAATTTTAATGAAATTATCTGTCCTCTGGACACTCAGAATTAGAAGATCATATGGGAACCTAGTGTCTAGTTCATTATGTTCACAAAGGTCATCATATATGCCAGCGTAATAAAAGGACGGCATTTGCAAAATACAGATATGTGCTTACTTAATTTGGGTTGAAACTTCATTTAGTAGTGCTTCATAATTTCACTAGGGCTTTGTTTAAACAAAAATCAGGTTACAGTATCTAGACAACTGACTGAAAATTCAAGTAGAGATAAACTGGGATTACTCCCTGGTCTCATGGTTTTGCTACAGGGAAACATGTAAACAAAAGGGCAATAACAATATTTTAGTCCTGAGTTTGTGCTGTTATTGCCAATTCCTGTCAGCCAGGAAAGTAAATTCTGTACATTTTCACTCTCATTTTCCTTCAAATTACTTTTGTGACCTCCTTGGCCCTAACTGAAATATGACTCCAAATATACCTCACTAATGCTGATTATGTTATTGTACTATTTCACCTTCGCTGTGCAGTATCAAAGGAGCAGAAACAGGGACAGGGTATTGGCACTGTGCTATGGAATCTTTAACACAGCACAGAAATCCCCCTCTTTGGGAAGGGGCCAGGGCCATTATCCATGCTAAGAGAGCCAGCATAGCAATGTGAAAACAAAACAAAAAATCCCCGCTGGATAGAAAGTGTCATTTTCCAAATAAATAAATACAAGCGTTTCAAGTTTTCTTAGCAGAACATTAAAATAAGCTCTACTCTGCAGAGTAATGAATAAATCTAGTGTGTTGATTCTACCCATTGCTGAAACGGTGTCAGGAAGGATTAGGTAAAACTAAAGGAGACAAATGTATGAAGCATTCACACACAACCTCCAAGAGAAAAGAGGCAACATGCCAGCTGGAACAGGGAATAGATAAAGGATTTTAGATCATCTGAACTTGTCTTTTGGGATGTCTTGCCATTTCCTTTGCTTGATATCCAATGAGTTTTGCAGAATGCAAACAGCAATATTTAAAATAAGCAAATACGGAAGTACTACAGCTTAAAATTTAAATATGCTTGAACAAAACACCTTATGTTGAGAAAATGCTTGAACTCTGAGCTATTTCAAAGTTGAAAATTTCCAAGGTAATTAAATTATCTGAATTTTTTCAATAGATTATTTTTCTCTGTGGAAGAGAATGAGAAGGGAAAAAATTATCTCATAAAAATCCAGTTAATTCATATAAGGAGAAAAAGAGGATAGACATTTTTTGTGTGGATCACACCACTTGATTTTTTTTTCAAATATTAATATCAAACTGGATGCTGATCTATTTGCAGCTAGGATCAAGTAGAGATTCAACAGGCTTTGTGAAAAGGTAAACTTAAAATAAAATATAATCTATTATCAGGATTCTTGCAGTAGAGTCTATTTGGATTTATAATCTTTGTGGAAACAGCAACTGATTCAATATACAGGGCACATAATTCATCTGTAATGAAAGCACTTCACCTTGAAGAGCACTTCCAATGGCTCTCAGTAGAACATTGTTCTGTACTGAGAATTCGGGGGGGGATTGTGCTTTATGGTAAATGAATTTTAAGGACTCCCTTTTTATCCCAACAGAGGACCACGCTGCTCTTCTGCAATCTTCTTAAAGAATAGTTTGCAGTTTATACCTTACAGTTTAACAGCTGTTTTCAGTAGTCTGCCTTTTCCCTCTCTTATTACACCAGATACTTTTGCTGCCCCTGGTCAGCCCCTCTTGTTCTTTTAGTGGAGAATTTGTATGTTGTGAGTTGAACAAACGATAAGAAAAAAAGGCAAAACAAACAAACAAACAAACAAAAAAAAAACTAAGTAAACAGCTTTTTTTTTTTTTTTTTTTTGCCAGGTTATTTACTACTTGTACAGTAGAAGAGAAGGTTTGAAGGAAGAAAATGCCTGATAAGGTAGGAGAGTGACTGTCATGCTTACAGCATGTTTTATGGCTTCAATTCCTTCGTAAAGATGGCTTCTTTTAAAGGCTAAGGTTAATCTCTTGTCACAGGACTTTTTCTTGTACAGTGTTGAGTTTGTTGAGCATTTTAATACAAGGTTTAAGGACTACTTCCAACATCACTACATATAAATCCAAATGCTCATTCCTCTTCAGAATGCTTGTACAAAATCACCAAAACTATGGGATTTATTTCTGCTGAGGAAGCAGAGGGATCAAAAGAATAGAAAGAAAATCATTATGTCAAGGTAATATATTTTTTATTATTTTAGCACATTTTCCTAAGTGAAATACAATGGTCACAAAGTACAAAGTACTTGGAGTTTAAGTCCTTTATCCATCTGATAACCAAGATCCTTCCTGATTTTCTCTTTCTTTATAGAAAGAGGTCTTTGACTAGGTTGAGTTCAATAGAATAAATTGAGCTCTATGGGTTGTGTTTATTGCAATCAGAAAATGGCAAACTAACCTGAACCCATGCCAAAAAACTCCCCTGCTGTATTTGTAACCTGTTTTCTTTATCACAGATGTAGAAACGGGAGAGTTAGAGTGCATTATGACTATTGGAAAACAACACATGAACATATAAACATCTATACAGAAATATTCCAAATTTTATAAATAGTTCAGAAGTTCAAAGTAGAAAATAGCTTCCAACACTAGAAGTGTTGTTTTTTAACACCCCATTAGCATCTCTGGTGGTCTATTTCTGTACATACAGGTTGTAGCCCTTAAAGGACCAGAACCAACTCCAATTTATCTTTGCAAACTGAGGAGCTTGCATGTGATTTAATGGAAATGTTATCAATTTGCTTTTCTTTTTTACATTTATATGTAACTATTTTTAAATGGTAAATAGTGGTAATATTATTATATATCAATAACTAGCTGCCTAATGGGATAGACCTGAATACCTAAAAAAATTACTGTTGAGGTATGCACCCTTAAAGTCTTTAAGGTTTTGTTTCTTCAGTGCCAGATACTTGAATTAATGTTTTTTAATACAAAAAATTGTTTCGATGGTATTTTATAACCATTTTTTTATAAATATCTTGGTATTTAAAAGTAAAAATAGTGGGTTTTCTATGTGAAAACCATGTAGTTTAGCATCTCAGATTTTCAAAACTTGTTTTCTTCAAATTAATTTCCTCTCTTGAGAGAGAGATGTGTGAACATACGAATTTAAATTTGATTTTTTAAAAAATTTAACTGAGCTTTCATTAATTGTGAAGTAATTTCAAACTAATCTTTGACTAACTCTTAAGCTCATGAAGCAGTGCCGGGCAAGATGGAGTGGGCTGTGACTGATAACCCCCTCCCCTGTGGTTTGTCATCAGCGCAGCTGTGGGCTGAGTGTCTGAGCTCAGCGGTGTGACTGGCAGCAGAGCTGGGCTGGCTCAGCATCCTGGTTATCCCCGGTTATCTCCTTCCCCCAGCTCTGGGAGGCAGTGAGCCACCGGCGGCTGCTGAGGCTGTCACCCATGGTTCAGCCTCGCATCAAGCAATCGATGTGTCTGATGGGCAAATACCTCGCAGTGTCTTTTACACAGATGAACTTGCTGCCACTTGACAGAGTTCCAACCTTTTACACCTATTAAGGAAGGAAACAATAATGCTGTCCTCTTCTCTCCGGGGTTTTTTATATGCTGCCCCTGACTGTGTCCTAAATGAATCAAGAAATCAATTTGCAGCCTCTCAGCCTCAGTTAAATCAAACTTATTCACAGTTTCTGCTGAGTGAAAAACATCCCATGCTTCTCCTCAGTATCCACTGTCATTTTAACATTTTAGCAGAGCCTTGGCCAAAGCTACACTGTCCAAAATGTTTAGTTTTGTCTTTTTTCCCTCTTTTTAGCTTTCCTTGTTACCTTTTAAATTATTTTATTACTTTACCTTTATTAGTATTATTTGTGTAAATTATTTATTCTCCTGCAATCATTGTCTGCTGAATACAGCTGCTAAATGAGGTATAAAATTAATTTTATCACCAGAAGAATGGAGCATAATATGAAATAAAGTTCTTTTATTGAAAAATAGTGACTACAAGATGAAATGTTACAGTGTTTATTGTGAACTTATAGATATTATAGGCCTGGTAATAACCCAAGAGTTTATCTAATTTTTTCATGTGAGTGTTTACTCTTTATGGCCTAGATAACATTTTTGCTTTTAATAATACAGAGCCTGAGGCTCTCATGTTTTCTTGAGATGGCATTTATTAATGTAAACACCTGAAAGTTAAAGACTTAGTGTAATGTCCAATGCAACCTCCCTAAATAGTTTATGGAAAGAGAAAAGTATCTGTGCTTTACAGCATTGTAAGAAAGGTAAGCAGCCTATTGAGTCTAAAACACCATCATTCTGTCCAGAGAATCTTGGCAATTAACCTAAGGTAATAAGTTACTTAAAGATATCTACAGGCAGGTCACATGTTCCTCTATTAGGAATGTTTTCATTTCAGGCAGCAAAAGATGATTCCAGTAAAGGAAATTAGACCAGAACAAAGATGTTTCATAGATAAATGAGTTTAAAACTATGTTTAAAGTTCTTAACTATTTAATATGCTATTTATCTTCCTGGTACAAACTACTTTGAATTGTAATATAAGCCCTTTTTTTTAAACCATTTTTTTCTAGATTGAACAAAAGGAATAATGTTATCCAAAGAAGTTGTCATTTCTGCTTTTTTTCCAGTATGTTTTAAAAAAAGATAAACAAAAATCTTCAGAAAACTTTTTCTCACACATTTTAATCCCTGCTTAATGCAGCTGATTGCCAGAATGCTTTTTCTCCATTTGATTACTAAAATTTATGATCAATATGATCATAATGTCATAGTATTATGACATCACACCAACATATAAATCCTAACCACTATGTCATGTAGAAAGAAAAAAAAGCATCTCTCTTTTGGATATGAGAAAACATCAAAAAACGAAGTTTTATTACCTCACTTTATAGTGATTGTCACACATACATTAAAATTATCTCATTTTTCATGCATTAGAGGTGCATATGAGTTCAGTCTTTCACTAACATTAATTTATTCTCCAGTAGGTTCTGCTATATCAGCCCATAGGATCACCTCATTTCCCTGGTTTGGCTACAGTCAACATTGCTCCAGCATAGCCAGACATAAAAAAATAAAGCCTACAGGCAACAATTATGAATTTCTAGAAATCTGAAGTTGCTGCCAGTGGAAGGCCACTGAAATAGTTCCAAGAGAGTTTGTCTTCAGATATCCTACTGAAATAGTGTCCTTTTTACTCCCTTTGACATTTATGATTAGTAATACTCAAGAATACACTCTATCATTTTTATGATGCAACAGTTTTTGCTGTGCTGTCTAGTTTTCATTTGAAACAAAATAGGCTGAATCAGAGTGTAGTAGCTCAGACTTAAGCAGTATTTCTCCACTTGGAAATCAGCTATTATTCTGAAGAGGCTATCTATCAGAAAAAAAATAAAATAAAAAAGGAATAAACAGGCAAACTACACTACAAAAACGCAATAGAGAAAAAAGCAAAAATCCATGATTTATGATAACTTAACAGTAATTCACATCTCTGAATTATTTACTTTTGCAGTTTGTGTAATATAGGTGGCAAATGTGAATATAAATTTTTATTTCAGAGTTTCTTTGAATGTTTCATGCATGCAACAATAACATGCTTGTAGACACCACATTTAGGAGTAAGTTCTTGCTTTAAATTTTCTTCTTTTCTGAGAGAATAATTTCATTTTGGGGGAAATAAGCAATATTACCTGCTGAAAATAACTTTTTTTTTTAATATTTAATTATTTGGAGGGGGTTTAGGTTAATTAATCTCAGGTTTGCTCTTTAAGGACTCAGTGTAATGGAAACTTGGTTTTTTTTTGTTAATGCTGGGTTGTTAAGAGCACTCAGTTACATGTCTGGGTCCTTCAGATGGTGGTGGTGGAACTGAGTCTGCCCATCAAATGAGGATCCTTCATGATCCAGTCTTGGACTGTCACCTGAGGATGGCTTGGGCTCCCACTGTAAGCAGTTTGTGGTGCTGCTCTGCAGGAGCTGCCAGCAGAGGAGAAAAGCTCTGAAAAGCCCAGTCACAGCCACAGTCATGGGCTGGTGCAGAGTGCTGAGTGTTGGAATGGGGAATCCCTGACAGATATCCACCTGTGGGACCAGTCAGTGGTGGGGCTGGGGTTGCTCAGAGAGTTACATGGGGGAGATATCCCTCTCTGTGGAGGCACCCCGCAGAGACTGCTCTGTTGACCTGCCTGAACTTCCTGGAGGGCAGCGTCACTGCCACTGCTCCAGGCTGCAAGCCAGAGCAGTAGTGTCACTCATAAAATTTCATATAGCTATGATTAAAATGTTCAGGTAACTGGGCCCATTTATTCTGCACGCTGTGAAATTGGCCTTATGTTCTGACAGTCTTTGAGTCTAGGCTCTGTTTTCCTGTAATCTTTAAGTGGAAAAAAAATTTTCCTTAATATGATCACTTAACAAAATAGTTGAGATAAAGAATCGAGTAGAAGAAAATTGCAAGTGAGGCACCAGAAAATGAGTCTAATTTTGTAAAATTTGCACACCCCTGAAAGAGAGCATATGAAACGCCGAGCAATCATCACAGTTTATCTCTATGTGACATTTCCAAATGCTATTTGTACATTTTCTGGGTCAGTCTTTTATGAAAATAGCCATGTATGCCAGCTATCTAATGACCTGGCATTTGAAACCAATTCAATTTATATGTTAAATTTGATGTTAGGGGAAAACCAATACACTTACCACATTTTTGTTCTGCAAGACTAGTTGTCATCTTAATTTGTCTGGAAACATCTTTTTATTTTCCAGGAGTATCTCGTGAGATATAAAGTAGCATAAATCATTCTAGCTCTTCTACTACTGGGAATTACTGTTAAGGGTAAATTTTGGCCTAGTCAATATACATCACACTGATACATAAAAACAGCACCAGCAATGTTCTTAATGTTTTCCAACAACTATCTGCATCTCATGGAGGAGTGAGAAATCAGGTGTTTGAAGTTAAGCTGGGCAGTAATTGAAAGCAGCACTGTTTTCTAATTTGTTAGCAAAGATGGAAGGTTTACAGTTTGCATTATGTTGGCACACACGCTCCTCTCTTTTCTATTCCTGAATATTTCTGCAGGCTCCATGGGATGCTGAAGTGCCTGGGAAGGATGTCTTGAGTGTGACATATTGTTATGGCTCATGGACCCTTGAACAATGACCTCTTTTTGTGTTTTTCACCTGAAGTATGAAAGGGAGAAGGAGTCCACTCCCTTTAGAGAAAATTTAAAAAAAAATCTCATTTAATATTGCTTCAAATGTCATGGGTAAGTCAAAAGGGCAAGAAAAGTTAGGACTGCTCCTAACTTTTGTTTTTTTCCATCTCCTCAAAAATACATGACAATGCATCAAGGCACTATGGAGCTTCTAGACCAGTTTGCACGTACGGGCTGATGCCAACGTGTAACTCAGAGCATGGGTAACAGCCTGTATGCTGTATGGCTATTTCCAATGAATGTCTTAAAGAGATGCAGAAAATATTTAGAGTATTTTGTATTATATAAATTCTTACAAGCAGCTGTGTTATGATTTTTTTTAACAAAGTTTGTTGACAGATTTCTTGAGATTTTCAGAGTGCATCAAATCCTCCAGAAATCACAGAATTATTTAACAAGGAGTCGTATGTGTTTTCGTTTTGCATCCCATGTTTAATCTTACCCATAGAGTGGACACAAGTCCTAGGGAGTGAGCTCTGTTCACTTGTGACCACATCCAGGGAACCACAATCTCTTTTCAAAGCAAGATCAGATATAGATCTTTGTTCCATTTCCTGATAAATTCTGCTTGGGATGTATAGATCTCATTTAACAATTTAAACTTGTTAAAGATATGTTAAATAAATATAGCTTTCTTTAAAAAGCTTTTTGATCCTTTTTTTTTTTTTATTAAGCAGTTTTGACAGATTACATTATCCCACCTAAATTTATGAATCACAGGAGGTTGATATTCCCCACATACCCTAGATATCCTATTCCCCATTCTGAAAAGGTTCTCTGCAGGGAAAGAAGTGTGTAACCACGGTGTCTACCATTTGACAAGCATTGTCTCTTTAAACCCCTTTTAATATTTTTATTCTTGGTACTTAAAGAAAACTCATCATTTTGACTACACCATCCAAATGCTAACAGTGAAAAGCCTCAAACCTTCTTTATGCTACATGACAATGAGCACAGAGCATATGAAATATTTGTTAACATAACAACGATGTCTATTATTGCTTAATATGCTTGTAAACCCAGTCTTAAACAGAAAATTTTTAAGCAAAATAAAACTTCAAGAACTTTAATTTTCTGTTTTATTTACACTGTCTAAAAGATCTGTAAAATACTGAAAAATTTTGTTGACATATTTTGCAGACCTGGTTACATTTTAATCACATTAAATACTAAAGATAGTATTCAGTCACAAAATTCAGTTATTCCTTTGTTACTTATATTTTATAATTTACGCTACTAAGACGTCTTTTGGCTTCCAAGGTGTCAAAATTATGTGCAAAAAGTGAAATGTTAAATGACATCTTACTCTTCCTTATGTTTAGTTAACAATTTTAAAGTTGCAACAGCAGTCGTTCCCTAGTTATAAAAAAAATAATACATACAGTGCCAATGCAAAAAAGAGTTTTCTCTCCAAAAATTTAACATTGTATCAGAGTACATGTGTTAGAGTTCTCCTTAAAGATAGTCTTAGCAATCTTCAGGTATCGTGTTTTTAATTCCAGTACTGTATTTGCAGATACCAAGTTTTTTACTGAGGTTTAACTTTCTTTTTTTATATATACTTTTATGGTAATTAAATATCCCTTTTTCCTTAATTATGTTTTCTCAAAAGGAGTTTGCTTTAACAGTTAGGTCAGTGGCCTGAGATTAGAAGATTCTAATTTAACACCAAGGTCTTCACTATGTTTGTGTAGAAAGGTCTACACAAGGTCTTTGCTATGTTTTGTAATAGAAAGCCTGGGAGAAATGTTCTTTTGCAAACATTGTTAACAGTTCCATCTAGTTAGTAGCAGCAGCTGCAATTTCTTTTGTGCTACAGGCAATGCACATGCAGAGAAGAGACCTTGACGTATGTATCCAAAGCAGAATTATGTCCCCTGCTCTGTCCCATGTGGTCTTGAGCCACATCAGCTTCCTCTGTAATGGATGTGTACCATGTCTGCTTAGCAGGGTCTGCAATGGATTACCAGGATAACCAGGATAGCTGAGATGACCATAGACATTCTCTGGCCCTTTGATTCATCCATTTGCAGAAACAAATGTGTTGTTGGATAAAGCAAATTGGAAGGACAGATAAGAAAAACATTGTGACACATCTCACTCCCTTTAGCATCACAGGGGTTGGAATACAGTTGAAATTGAAAAAAGTTAAGGGACTGTGGTGGAACCTATCTCTACTGCCTGTGGTAAAAATCAAAACTTTCTGTGACTTAAAAAGTAAAAGGAAAATAATGGTTTTTACCTAAAAAGTATCCAGTATTTTAAATCAGTATTATCCATTGTATTGTTAGATCTGTTGGCAAAATTACCTTATAAAATAAACTCATTTAAGAAATAGCCAAATCTTTCTGATTAAGCTAAAGAAGATTCCAAGTATATTTTTAGAAAACATGATGCAAAGACTACACAATGGAAAATTCACCCAAAAGTATATACATATAAAGTATCAAACCAAATAAACCAAAGAGTAATGATGAAAAGCAACAAGAAGCTTAAACCACAGACACCATTAAAATATGCCTGTATAGCATATAATATATTGTTTTCTCATTTCAATATCAAATTGTGCTGATACAGTCTGAAAACTATTTCATATTGGTATTTGTAAAACATTCTGACACATTAAAGAAGTATATAGACTTCATTTTTAGGATACTATACATTTTTCAGTTTTGAATATATAATGTGCATTATAATTCCATAAATTACCTTACACTGGGTAAAAGAAGTTAAACTTTGCTTCTAATTATGAGTGACTTTTGATAGTAGATTTGTGACTTTGTTCTTTAATTTTAAACTACTTTTGTTACAGTATTTTGTGAGCAAGGCCCTCTCTCATCCTCTCTCCACTACCTAAAAATAAGTCTAAGAATAGATTTTCATTGTCTAGCTCTTTCCCTGATGCATTTTTTATTCTGTAAAAATGCAAAAAGTCTGAACTCCAGCCACAGCCCGATATTCATTTTATGTAAGTGCTTGGTTCGACACTTCCAACAGAAAAATGCTGAACATTGAAATTTATCTTCATAACTCCTAAAACTGAGTCTACAGATCAATTTTTGCACCATAATGCAAATTCATCCAGGTATAAAATAAAAGTAGTTTATCTGGAATGGTTTTGCAACCATAACTGATTCTAAGTAACAGTCTATTAAAAAATAATATTATAATGCAAAAGCTGTGTAACTCCCACCAGTTTAATAGCAAAATAATATGCAGAAATGAACAACTCGACAGACACTCAGTATTTTAATAACAAATCAAAAACTATTAAACATCTCTGGGCTATGTTCTACTGGATGTTTTTTGGCTACAGTCTGTTTGAAGAGTCTGAGTTTTAAAAATAAATTGTAGCTATACCTCTGAAGCACCGCAACAACCTCCTAATAGAAGTGTTACAAAAGAAACATGCAATGTAAATATTTTGCCAGTGTATGTAATGCACTGTTCTTTGTAAAACTCATTTGTTAAGAAATTGCCGTTTCACACTCAAAATCTGACAAAAGTAGAGGCACACACTTTCTGTGGTCTGAAAGACTTTGCAGTTTCTAGCTGGGAGATTATAAAGAGAAATGGAAACAGAAATGTGAATGAAAGCAAGGAAAAAATACATTAGTTCTGTTTCTGGAATGAAGAGTAACAAGACGAGGAGTATTTCCTACTGTTCCAATAAAACAGGAAAAATTTTCACTCTTGATGTCACCCTCAGAAATTGTAGGCAGACATTCATGACAATCACTTGCATAAGTGCAGCTGAAGCAATCATAAGCACTCTGTCAGAGCTGGGGGTCTTGCAAAAAATGGATTGACAGCGTGAAAATTTTAATGTGCAAGTTGAACACAAAACAAGCATAGTGAGTATTTCTTCTGGTAAATCCAATTTAGAAATTTGGAATTTCACAGGTATACAAGTTAGGCGGTGGACTCTGAAAAAACAACAAAAGCAGAGCTCTCTTTCTAGAGGTTTTGAGGGGCTCCTGGGTTTGTTTTTGCCTTTTGTGTCTTTTACACTGGAGGCACCCAGATAAATGTTTTAAGTTTGATTTTAGAATATAATAAATAAAAAAAAAAATACAGAGAAATATCTTACCTGTGTAACTTCAGGGCCTTCTAGAGGAATAAAGGAATGGATATTGCAAAAGTTGCATGAAACATGGAATGCAGAGAAGTAAGAAGTCCTGTTTTACTTCACAAATCCTCAGAAAGCTCTAGGAGTTACAGCTTCCTGCCAGTATAAGTCAGTTCTGCTTTTACTTTTGAAAACTCACAGTATGACACTGCTTACTGCATGCTATTTTGGGTGCCCTGAGTAAAACTATGAACACAGGCACTTTTGTGCAAAACATCATAAAGCCTCTCTGATGTTCATTCAGAGTTCAGAATTAAAATGCAGAAGGCTCTAGCAAGCAAAATACAAGCTGATTTTCTTCTTCCTAGTGGAAAAATAAAGTACTCCCTGGCAAGTAACCAGGGTGGTGGGAAGGCAATTTATTTTGTGTGAGAGCATTTTGCAAGTGAAAGGGATATGCCCTCTGTTTAGAGATTAGTCAGGGAAAAAAGTGGTCAATTTAGAGCAGTCACAAAAGTTAGTCAAAGAAAAGAGTTTCTATAGTCTGGGTTTTGCCCTCTGGCCATTTTTTTTCCACCAAATAATTTAGTTTCAAGAACCATACAATCTTCACACTGAGTAAAAAAAAATATACCCAAGATATTGTTTTATCTCCTTACATGTTTCTAGGGACATTAAATGAATGCCTTTTCTTTTGTTATAATTCTCTGTGAAAATTGAATTTTATCTACTAGCTAGTGTTGGGGTTTTATAGTCAAATGAAAAAATATAATAAAAATAATATAATTTTAAAAAACCACAAAACTCATGCAATAATTATGCAACAGGTTATAATTTTTCATAGACATCAGCTTTTACCTTAAGTCAATTTAGGAAATTTTGAGCAACAATTCAAATATTCATTGTGCCTTTAAAAAATATGAGGATATTCAGTAAAAAACAAGAACTGTGTATTGCAGTAGCACTTCAGTAATTATTATGGAAGACATGTTTGTGGTGGGATAATTTAGAGCCTAGTGCTACATCAGTTATAGCTCCAGGCCAAGAAGATTTCTGAGAGATCCTAAATAGGGAAAAAAAAGAAAAAAAAAAGACATTTTTTCAGACATAATGTGTCCTGTTAATGATAAAACTAAAACAAAAAAAAGCTCTAAGCCACCCATCTCAAGAAAATTCTCTTCCTTTTTCTTCTTCCTCATACAGTCTCAGAAAATTTAACAACTGTTTCTATGTGGAAATGGAAAACTTCTTGTCTGTACCTCTGTCACATATGTTGTACCTTTTTTTTTTTTTTTTTTAAATTAAATAAGTTATGGGCAGCTATGCAGGTCTTAGTCAGATGTTCAGGGATTTCATGGGCAGAACACAAGAGCTGGCAAATGAGGCAATGTGGCTCTTTAGCATGGGCAATGCTATGAAACAACATGACGAGACCATGGTCTGCAAAGGGAACAGTTCTCGTTGATGCAGATGTGAACTCTGGTGCCTTGGCTATTGTTGAATCCCTGTTTAATGTATTTATATCTAGATGTCAAGGTCAAATTAACTTCTACCAAATACACACAAGCCCCTCTAATATCACAGACTTTAAAACTTGAATTGAATGGGCTTGAAGTAACACAGCAAAACTGTCCACCCATCATGTGCATCCTGACAGAGTCAGAAAGACTTGTTCTCTATAGGAAAGTATGATGTAAATTATCTGAGCAGCTGGATTTTTGTAAGATTACTCAGAATCACTTTTGAGGATGATCTCCTGAAAAGTTCTTGAGGGTTATCTCATCCTAATGACTTTAGTATAGGTAACATAATTTCTATATCAGGCTGGAAATTAATACAGTTTATCAATTTATATATAGTTTTAGCTTTAAGAAGTAGATAGATCAGCTAATATTTTTTTCCTCAAATCAAAGCAAACATCATAATGTTATATAGCTTAAGGTTCTTTGACAGTACTGTGTTCCTAGTACACATTATTTAATTATTCATGAAATTATATAGATCAAAACAAGCTGACAGAGATTTATTTCTGCTTCTCTTACCTCAGGCATTATTTGCCTGTGCTAGAAAAAAACTTGATTTGTCTAAATTTTGACATTAGATTTGAGTAAGGGAATTAAAATGAACTAAGATCACATCTTCATATCTTCTACAACAGGCTTCATTTTTTGTTTGCTTTTTTGTTTGCTTGTTTTAAGAAACAGGAATGTTTGGTGAGAGCTGCTATTTAGTGAGAATGGTTACTTCTTACTGTTTATTCATGGTCTGACATCACCTCTGTACAGATTGAGGTAGAGCAAACCAGAAAAATGTGAAGAGGAGACAGATGCTCTCCTAAGCTCTGTGAAAACTGAAGAAATGTAATTGGAATTCAGAGATATGTTACCATTTACCACCTGGAAAAAAACAGCTTTTTTTATGAACTATACTTCTCACTGACTTTCTACTAATAAAGAAGTGGTGACAGTTCATTCACCAAAGCAGAATTAACTAGACACAGATGTAAGAAACCCGTCGTTGACAGTTGGTAAACAAGATATTCTCATTTACTGAGAATGCTGGATCTTGTCACAGGATATAATCTAAGTAAGATGTGCCATACGAAGCGAACATAAATGAACACTAGAAAGCAAACAAAAATAGAAATTTCTTGGAAATGCTGGTTGAAGAACTGATGAAGGGGACTGGCCAGAACAATGGCCAGGTTTTTGACAAGGTGAAGATAGTATGCCGCTATAAGGAAAAAGCTAAAGCTAGTTGTATAGGCTGCACCTTAAAAAAGAAGTCAAACAAAGGGTAATTCACACAGTTATGAGAAACATTTCCTAACTCAGAAGAAAACTCATACTTATTCCCATCAACAACATCAATGTTCTCATGTGATTCCCATCAACATCACAATGTTCTCATGTGATAAACAGTCTCTGCTTCTCTTTGTGTAGGCACCTGTTAATGATCAGCAGGCTTTTCGATATCAACATAGAGATGAAATAATTTGGACTGCCATCTATGAAGGAAAACTTTTACCTTGTTAGCTCTTTCCTGATCTCACAGACCATGATATTTCCTCTAGAGAGGCACCTCAGCTAAATGGGAGAGTTCAACAGAATAACTCTACTCATCACTCGAGCAAAACCTTTCAGGAAGTTTGGAGGGGTTGAGTGAATTTTTATTACCTAATAAATAAATAAATGAGATGTTATAGAGAAAACAGGAACTACAAAATACAGTTAACGTGTTTGAAGTATTTTCTTTCACTGTCTTTATTGCAATTTAAAATAGGAATTTTATCCATCCAAAACCTAGAGCTTAAATTAGGTGTTTGCTTAGAGATAAGAGCATAATAAATTTGGAATTAAAATATCTATATAATTTAAAACTTGGTTATTGGTCAGTCAATTATATAATGATATTTATTCACTTCTTTTAAATATAAACCTGAAATATAGTGATCAATCATATCTTACGGATATATCTGTACATGCTATAACGACTTGAAGAGACAGTCTTAAGAATTCAGTTGAGTTAATTACCTTTATTTTCTTTTTTTTTTAGGAAAATATATTTCATATTCCAGAACTGAACAAAAAATAAAGATAGAAAAACCCAAGAGAATTGTTTGGTTTTTAAAAAGACAAAGAACACTGTACAATTTTTTTAAAGGGGTTATTTTTCTTTCAATGAGATGCGCTCTTTGACATTTACCTAAGTGGACTGATGTCATAAGATTTCACTCTCTTGGGTTCACTCAGTAAGCTGATATCAGAGTAAGTTGAATTTATTCAGTGAAGGAAAAGAAGTATGGGGTGGAGAGGGACAGAATTTCCATGATTTCAAGGGGGATGCTTCTTCCATACTACCTCTGTCCAGATCATGGCTCCTTGGAATTTGCATTTTGAATTTTCATCAAGCTAAAAAGAATTACTGCAGGATAGGTAAATAGCCAGCGCAACACTTCTGGAAAGTGGAAGTGCAGTAAAAATACAAGGAGTTTCATTGCTCACAATAGCAGTGAAGCCATTCATAATATCTGTATCTCTGGAGAATCAATACTGAAATGGTGGGATTTGCGCTGTTTGTTTTGTTTTGTTTTCTTATTGTTGGGATCTTTGCCATTCCTAGACAGACTTTTTAATGGGGATTTTGATATGAAGCTTTTCCTAAAGCTAGTCTTACTTATAACCACTTAAGGGAGGTATAGCTTCAAGAGGAGCCAAGTGGAACCAAGAGGAAACAGAAGTGAGGCCTGGAGGGTTTCATAGGCTGAAATGCAGTAACTTTTTCTTTCACTCTTGAACATTCTCTTGTCACTATACAAAATAAATATACGATGCTGATTGAAAGAATTTCTTTTTTTTTTAATGCATCTTATTTTTTCCCTTCCTTTCATCTTTAATAATTTTGCAACTAGAATTCCATTCCCACTAAAATATCTTACAAGTCATAGTGTCTGGAAGAGAAGATAGAAGTTGCACATGAATCACTGTAAATACAAAAATGCATGGATTGACCTACAATACTAATGAGACTCTTCTTAATTGAATTATCTGGAATCTATTTTAAAATAATTTTGTGTCATTTCTAACATTATTTAATGAAATCTTGTGCATTTTTTTGCTTTCTGTGAAATGACTTTTTTTTCCAGAGGGAAAAAAGTTTAATGAATTGCAACAAAATATAATTACTTATGTGGGTACTTATTGGCTTGTGTGAAAAGTCTGTGGAAATGGTGCATAACCAGTCATTAAAAGAATCTGAATATCTCACAGTAATCAGATCTTTCCAAAGACATTTCCTATCTCTTCTACTTTCCTTTACCCTTTCCTTTTCTTTTCTCAGTGAATATTGGTATGATAGAATACACTGTGTTTGGAAAATAATATGCAGACACTGATTGTCTTTTTCCCCTCTGTTTCTATTCCCACCACAAGATAGAAGCAAATAAGAATGAATTCAGAGCAGGTAAATCTTCGAGATGATCCCCTGAAGGAATGGGAATGTCTTACTATTAAACAGTGTTTAGACATAAATTGACTGAAATAGAGGATGTCATTTCTTCTCTATCTTTAGCCTGAGGTCTCGTGCTGATGATCAGATCCTAAGAGCCTGAATTGGGCTGGTATCTGTAAGTAACTCGTTCATATTCTCCCTTCCCCTGCAGAGAAGACAGTGCCTGTCATGAGATAAAGATCATATGTAGTGCAAGGCAGAATTCAGCTGTGAATAACAAAATATGTTGAAGAATAGCAAGACAAATATTTTTCCATTTGTTTACATAACCCTCATACACTTTTTCACATATATGATCAGTCCCCTACAAAAGTTAGAGCATATCTACTTCAATGTAAGTAGCAATATAAGTCTTAGTACACCCATTCACACGCAGAAAAAAATTAAGCATGAAAAAAGAAATATTAGAAATATCAAATGTATGTTTATAAAGAAAAAATATAACTGTCTCTGATCAGCCCAGTATCCTGCTGCATTATAATGTCCCAATTTGAAAATGAGTGTAGAAATTAGTACAACTGGAATAGGGACTACAAGGCTGGGACATTTATGGAACAGACACTTATACACAAATTTCAGTAGCAGAAAAGTAATGGTGCTGGATTAGTTCAGAAACACTAAATTAAATTTTCCAATTTCAGAAATGTCAATGTGTTTTGGTTTGTTTGTTTTATTTTGTTTAATTAATCCTCATGACATTTCAATTCTGAAAAATGAATGAAATCAAATAGAACAAAATAAAATGAAGGATTCTTATTGGAAGAATTCCATAATGTCAACACTTCATCCCATATCCCACCAGCTAAGCTTAAATGATAGCTTGGAAGACAATTGTGTAAATTTTAAATGCTTTGAGATGACCTGCTGAGTAAGGCTCCAACTCTCATCACTTTTGCCATGAGGAAGATGAAAACAGAATGCCAAATATTATCTTATTTTTGTTACTGGGTGCTAAAAAGATTACACAGGACAAGATATCCTCAGTCTATGCTCAGTGTACCGCCCTAAACTTCTACCTTGTTTTGATTTCTGGGGCATGGAGGAAAGGAGTAGAGCAATTTTTTTAGTTGTCTGATTTCTTAGAATGAAAAAACTGAGCTTTTGTATTACACCCTGAGAAAAATTTTTCAGCCAGCAAAAATGAAAGAAGAACCTTGCTTTGTTTAACACCAATGCCACCTCCCATTTTGTTTGGTTTTGGGTTTGTTGTTTTGTTTTCTGGGTTTTTTTTTCTGCTAAAAATTCCCCTCCTTCTATATGTTTTTCTAATTCAGAGAGAAAAACATTTTCTTTTTTTTCTACATTGAGATTCAGAGGTAGACACTTAACAGAAGAGAATTTAATACATTTTCCAGTTGCATTCTGAGCACAACAATTTAACCTAAACTGTGATTATAATGACAATCACTTATCACTCTCTACAACTTCCTGAAAGGTGGCTGCAGTCAGGTGGGAGTTGGTCTCTTTCTCCAGGCAGCAACTGACAGAACGAGACGTCACAGTCTCAAGCTGCGTCAAGGGAAATACAGATTGGATATTAGGAAAAAGTTTTTCATGGAAAGAGTGGTAAAGTACTGGAATGGTCTGCCTGGGGAGGTGGTGGAGTCACCATCCCTGGATGTGTTTAAAAAAAGACTGGATGTGGCACTTGGTGCCATGGTTTAGTTGAGGTGTCAGGGAACGGGTTGGACTCGATAATCTTGAAGGTCTCTTCCAACCTTGTGATTCTGTGATTCTGTAATTATGCTAAGTGGTTTTCTTTCATTTTTACCTAGAGGAACCTGGGACTGGGTCTGCACCATCTGCCCTGTGTGGTGGGCCAATGCCTCCACCCAAATGGAGGTGTTGAAGGGGGAGTCTCCACTGCAAATGCCAGACTGCAGCAAGTCCCAAGATCTTTCTCTTGGGGCTGCGATGGGCAGCAAGGAGGGGTAATGGCTTTAAGGAGGGGTAATAGCTTTAAAGTGAAAGAGGGTGGATTTAGGTGAAATATCAGGACGAAATTCTTTACTGCGAAGGTGTTGAGACACTGGAACAGGTTGCCCAGAGAAGCTGTGCATGGCCCATCCCTGGAAGTATTTAAGACAAGGTTGGACGGGGGCCTGGTTTAGTGGAAGGTGTCCCTGCCCGTACTGGGGAGTCAGAACCTTAAAGGTGCCTTCCAACTCAAATCATTGTGGGATTCTTTTCTATGATTCTATGATCTTTAAACATACTAGACATGGAAGATAGCCCTGAGTAACTGCTGTTTGCAAAATGCTCCTATTTGATCTATGAGCAGGACAGGCAAATGCAAATGTACCTCGCTTCATTGGCCACTGTGTACAGTCTGCCAATTAGACCAGCTGATGCCCTGATGTGAAGTCTACATGAGTAACAGCATGGAAATGCATTGACCTCGAAGAGTCAGAGTCAAGCAACAAACAAGACCTTGTGTGACAAAATCTGGGGAGAAAAATGAGCCGGTTAAATGAGATATTTCATGGTAAACTGAAAATATTCACAAAGCCTCTTCCTTTTAAAAACTTTATCTCTTCTTGTGTTTTACTCTTTGGCACCAAAGATATAAGTTGTTAATATGGAATTATTTCTATGAATTTATGTTGTAAATATTTTTCCCACTGGAGAGGGAGGAACGTATATATGTATGTAGTTGATAGTGTTGTATCAAAAGGACAATTAAAATATAAAACAAATATAAAATAGAGATTTTAAGCTGTTCTACTTTTTGGAAGGGGGGTTGTTTTCACAAAACAGCAAAGAATAAGCAGGAAGGTTGTGTAATGATGCTGAAGCAATCTTGTGAGGGACAATTTCACAGGATTCAGGAAACTTTCTGCTACTGGAGGACACAAAAGAATCAAAGGAAAAAAAAATTGGGGAGGAGGTGCAGGGGAGGAAGACACATCTCCTCTCCACAGTTATGCAGAAGTCTAGCCAAAATTAAATATGTGTAGATGAAGTAAGTAGGCTGTGAAGAGAGGGTAGGAAGAGATCAACTGTTCTAAATTAAAACATCCAGTTCATCTTTCCAAGAATAAACCAGATGGAGAAACTGTGACTGGATTGGTTTGGACACTAGCCAGATGGAGGACCAGTTATTCTGGCAGCCAGGAAAAAGGGGAGAGCAACCTATGAGAAGCACAGCAAGGTCCCAGACAGATGAAGATGTGAGTAGCCCAGGAGCAAGGTCAGCCCTGCCTTGGGTGCTGGCCAGCTCACCCGCAGCAAGATGGAGAACAGCTTGTGCAGCGGTCAAGCTGCTGCCTTCAGGAGCCAACCCACCTCCCGTGTCAATGGCAAGGCTGTGGGGCTTCACACAGGGAAGGAGGTTGATAGCAGAAGCAACTATTGTTGTCACTGGATGACTCTGCTATTTAGGGAAGGTTTGGAGAATCTGGGTTTGGAAACTAAATCTAGCAAGGATGAAATGCGGCGCTTGGATTCTGTTGTTTCATGCAAAACACTTAAGATCTACTTTTTATTTTTCACCTTGGCCACTTCAGATGCTTTCTGAAGTGGAAATTCAAATTTCCCAGTATTTTCAAGGTCAGCAGTAACATGCATTTTATGTCCAGTCTCAAATTTGACAATTTCGACAAAAGTTTTCTCTGTATCATGTTTTTGTGTGTGAATATTCTATAAGCCGTAAAGTCTTCCTTTCTCCTTAACAAAATTCCATGCCTGTATCCAAATGCAGATTTGAAATCTGAAAGTTTGCACCATAAAACTCTGAAAAAATGCATGTGACAGATGAAAACTGAGTTAGTAATCTAGAAACTAAGATATGTGGACAATAAATATATGTGTAGCTTCTTTCACAGGTACCAGTACACTAAAAGTAACTAAAAGCAGGGTTTATCTGTTTGGTTGCACTTCTGATTTTCTGTGATTATAGGTAACCTCATAAAATAGATCTGCTTTTCAATAAAATGACACACACTGGAGTAGTGATGAGTATACCTCTTTGTCTTATCTCTCATATTGATTTCAGGGATTAGTGCTATATGTGCTAGAAAGCTAAACATGTCCTGGTATGCAGGGCCCATATGTAGTGTGGAGCATTCTCTAGTGATGGCAGCTACCTGGTCAGAGTATGGAGGATCACTGAAATTGGTATGAAAAGGAATATGAGAGCTAAATTTAATAAAGAGTATAGCCATAGCTATCTAGTTCTGCACTACATTATATGGACTTGACAATTTTTTCCTTCAGCCATTGGTATCTCCATTTTAGTACCTCTATAGAACTGTAGTTTCCCAATAAAGTAAACTCCTAAATCCAAACAGTGTTTCAGGTCTTTGCCACCATCAGTTGGGATTGTATGAAGAAAGTAGCAGTTTCAAGATTTACAGCTCGTTAGTTTAAACTATGTTACAGAAAACAGAATCAAATGTCATGTGCCATTGCAAGCTCTGTATTAAAAGTATGCTCCAGGCCTGACCTGCAGAGAATAATTGCTGCATAGTCTCTCACATGGCTCTATAATAACTAAAAAAATAAAAAAATCTACTATGCCTATGTCTAACAAGACAATCAGTTTATCGGATTTATCAGATTTCCATTGCCAATGACTTAGGGCCTGACTTTCAGTCAGTGAGTGATGATATAAATGTCTTATAAATAGACTATATCTTAGGACCTCCTTTTTCAGGAAAGCAAGCTCAGCCTTTGAGCTCTGCAGAACAAGGTCTTTGCTAGTTATGGGCTACAGGTTTTGTGTTGAGGAAACATCACATGCTCTAGGATTCATGTTTTGCCTGGATTCATGTCTGAAAGTCTTTTTTCTTTGCTTGTTTAACAATAAAAGAGGTTATCCAATGATCAGTTTAATAATTATCTGATTTTGTTTTCTCTTTCTTTGGCTTTGTAAAATTGTGTAGCTGTGTATAGACATGCTTTTTTGTGTATGGCTCTACACACTTTGGTAGCTGCTTAATATCCATATGCAGCAGCTGTGTTTGGTGCAGAATGAAATCCCTGTGACCCCGGAGTGAAATGCTGCATGGAGAAGGGGAGGCACAGGATAAGAGTAGAGACCTTGAAATTATGGGCAGGGGATGGTGCCAGGGATGACCTGCCGATGTTTATGAGGAGGATGTAACCTGGTAACCTTGGTAAACACGTAAAACATGCATATATAGTGCATTTGGATCAGACATGGTCCTGCAGACCAATGAAGAAAGATCAAGATACTACAAATGAAAAAAAAAAAAAAAGGATGTCAGGCAGTGAGGAGGAAGATGCTATCCATCCCAAGAGTCCCAAGAGTTAGCTACTTCCAGTGAAGGGCTACAGGTGCCAATGCTTCAATGCAAAATTTCCTTCAACCCTCACTGAAGCTACTGACCTCTGCACCCAGCAGGGCACTAGCAAGGAGGAACACTTCACCAGAAAAATAAAGTGAGCATACCAGGAAATTTGAGCACAGTCATTTTAATTGTCCATATTTTGAACTATGACTTATTAATATGGTAATTGTAATAATATTAGTTATTATTTAATTTGACTCTTGAGACTATAATTTGAAAAAAAAGTTCTTGATTTTGAAGAGAATGTATTTGTTGCCCTTTGTTTATAACAAGATTTGAGATTAATTAATTCCAAAGGAATTTAAGCAACCCATTCTACAAATCAGGTGCACGAAACTGATAGCACAAGTATGCATTTACCACAATGTTTTGGAATTTGAGATTCTCTGTTCATCAGACAAGGTAATATTTTCCCTATAGCACAAAACTTTTGGGATAGTCAAGAAAAAAAGGCAAATGCTTATGAGTAGCTATTTACATGTCTTTGCTCAGCATTCTGAACACAGTAAAAGTTTATTTAGTTCACACACAGAAAAACCCAATACAGCTAACAAATGAAAAAGAGTGTTGCCTTCTCATTTCAGCTAAGAGATTTAAGAGGAAGATTTAAGATGATGTTTATAACTTTAGTTTTGCAATCTCTTCCTAGGTCAAAGTATATATTCTGCATGTTTAATTATTGCTATGAATAAAGTAATTTTCATTAATTTAATAACTTTGATTTTATTATTATAAACAATAAACTAAGTTCTCAAAAAAAAAAAAGGTATGCAAACAACATATCAGATCAATTGGCTGATGTATAAATTGATAGCTTCTCCTGGATCATAAAACTTTCTGGAACCTACATTTCTAGGAACATTAACATTCAAATATTTCTTCTTCAACACAATAAATAAATTCTGGTTTTAGTCTAGTAATGATATTTCCAGAGGAAGTTATTTGATCACATATCACAGATTATTTTTTCTCAATTAATTTATCTGTCTAACCAGATACAATAATTTTATAAAATATTATATGCCATTAGGATTTTTCCAAAAGATCATCTTCAACAAAAGTAGAAACAAAGTATACAAAATAATACCCTAAAATTCATCAAACAAGGTAATAAGTCTTTCTCATCTTCCTTTTTTAATGTGACATAATATTTACAGATTATAGCTTAGTAATTTTTATACATAAACTTTTACAATCACTCTTAAAAAGGGAAATATAGAAGGGGAATGCAGAGAGGTTCAAAATATAATTGTTGCTAATAAAATTAACACAGGAATATTATAAGGAATAATATTCATTCTCTAGAGGTCAATGATACAACATTTCATTTTTAGTTGTATTTGACTTTCTGCCCTTTTTGCTTCAAATGCAAATACGTTGTCATAAACCAATTCACTCTTTCACGTTACATTTGATTTTATTTCATAAAACCTTCAAACTACTAAAAATGTAATTCTGTAAAAAATAAGGGCACTGCTCAAGAAATAAATTTATTCTGAAGTGTTACCCCAGAAGGTTAATAATATTATTAGTTTTGCCTAGTATGAACAGTAATATCAAGGAGACTCTAAGAAATAGTATTTTCATTGTGTTAGGTACTGTACTTACAGAGAATAAAGTTCCATCATCCAAAAATATATATACCCTAAATGTTTTAATTAAAAATCAGAGGTTCTGATGCTCTTTTTAAAGGTTGTCTGATATTCATAAATTAAAAACAATAATTCATCATCTGTATTTGATCTGTTTGTTTTGAGCATAATCAGAAAAATGTCAAGAAATGGATTCTTCTTTCAACAGGAAAAAAAAAAAAAAAAAAAAAGCTTGGAAAAATTTGTATGTTCATAACACAGCACTTCCAGTACAGAGAAATTATCATCTTTGAATTTACCACTGTCTGTGAGTCTGAAAAGGTAAAGATTTTCTAAGAGCTTATGGATGCATAAGAATTTGAATATTCTGTTTAGTGACCCTAGCAGGTCAGGAACAGGTAGAAAATGTTCTGAGACCTCAGCTTCTGTGTATTGCCATCAGGAAGCATAACTACAAGCAAAATGAAAACTATATATTCACAGATTTTTTAAAAGAAAAAATTTGTGTATCTTTGCTTGCTTTGCACTCAGCTCTTGATTAATTCAAATTACTTTCTTGTCTTTAAGGGAAAAAAAAAGTATTCCTGGTGTTTTGCACACATAAAATTCATCTTGGCTGTGTTTAACTATACTAGTCACTCAACCCAATATTGTTCCAGAATTTTGCACCAACCTATTGCATCAATATTTACAAGGTATGTTCTTCATATTCACTTAATGCAATATCCATTCTTTATCTATACTATAATAAAAGTAACAGGGATAATTACTTACAACAATCTTTAAAATTATTTTTGCAGACCTTGCATTCTTCTGAGAATATTTATGACCATGAATTTCAAGGGTACTTAAAATTTGTTTAGCAGAAAGTTGGAATAGATGCAGTACCAGGACAGAAGTAATTGCAGGAACATTGGAATAGCCACATTGAATGAGACTGAGGTTTAGGTAGAGTAGGAGCCAGTTTTCAACAGCTTGTAATGTTAACTGATCCAGAAAGTTATGAAAATGAGGTAGCAAGGCATCATGAGGTAACATGATTCTATCTTCTTTTTCTGAACTATTCTTATCAATAGCCTGATCAAATCCTTAGGCAGTTTCAGATTTTTCCAACACCTTTATCTTGAAGACAAAAAAGGTAAACAACATTTCCAACAGAGCAGAGTAGATCTGGAAGAGAGAACAGGTTTTTGAAAAGGTGATAATACTTCAGAATGGCCCAAATAACTGCAGCCTTTCCTCAGAGTAAGTAAATTGAAACTATGTGTCATAATTCCCTCCACGATGGTGGGAAAAGGACTCTGCACAAGGACTGGTTAAGGTGCATTTCTTGAAAAAATAAAGAGCAAGTTAGGATCTGAGCAAATAACCCCAATAAAGTCTTACATGTAAACACCAATAACTAAAAATTTACCATCTAACCCATAACACTGAAGATTTGGGTTCAGATTTGTTCTATTTCTTGTTTTTGGAGAAGGTGAATTAGCAGTCCAGGGGCTGGAGTGATTTCCCATATGAGTATCATAAAGGTGTTTGGCCCAAAACACAGTCTTCCAAAGTATAGCATAAATCAATCAATCAATCAATCAATAATTACTCAGATCCATGTGAAAAGTAGTTACTAGAAAGAAACAACACTACTTGGTATTACGTATCAGTAGAGATATCTCCAGATTGTAGTGCATTTAAATTCTTGCTCAGGAAAACATGGGGAGATTGGTAAAATTGTTGTGATCATTTTTGGTTTTTTTTTACCAGGCTTGAAAGAAAGCAGCCAATGGAACAAGAAAACAAGGAGTGCTATTCACATAATCAAATATATCCAACATGAGAAAAACAGCAATCTGTTATAAGCTAAAGCTCAACTATATAACAAAGAAACAAAATCAGCTGTGTAGTAAAATACATAGAAATGAAATATGACTTGACATTAAATTGGAAGGCTGAAAGCTGGTAATTATTTTTAAATATAGCACCAAATTAAGAAACAGTTGGTATTTGCAAAGAACAGATGTTAAAGATCATTATTATAACCACTGGCAATATTGTATCTTATAATACGCAATATACCAGCTCAAAATAACATAGAAGGAAAGTAAACCTCTGCTGAAAATACAGTTTTATGGGCAAAAAACTGTCTTGGCTATTATTAATTGAGATCCTAAAAATATAATGCATGCCTTAAGTAATCTAAGAGTCATACTTTGCTTATGAAAAGATAAAGTAGAAAAAAAGTTCATCGAACTCTCTGAATAAACAAAGAAGCATAAAGACCTGTAAGAGTGACACCTCATGTAGTGATAAGTGGAAAAGAGCTTCTCACATCTGCAATGGAGCAGACGACAAACATCATTACTGTGAACATCCATATCACATCTAAGTTACACGCACATTTGAACAGTGCAAATGTACTACTCCCAAAGGGAGATGTTACTGCCTGCTTCCAGCCATGGTAAAGAACGATGTTTCTTGTACCCTGTTGTAAACATACTGTTTTGGAGTCCATGGGACATTCAATTGAGACCTTAAAGGAAAAATATAAAAATGAAAACTAGTATACTATCTAGCTCACAGCTTAGGCAGCTAATATACAAAACAGGAAGAAATTACTTGACAGAAATCAAATATGCATACAAAACCTCCAGAAGAGTTTCCAGGAAAAAAATAACACAACCTTTTTAAACACAGAATGTGTCCTAGCCTCAGTAATACCAGGGTAGATTGTAGGGTGGAGAGGTTTGTTTTTGTTTTGTTTTGGTCTTTTTTTTCCTGGAGTAAAAGGACTGTCAAAAGATGAAAGACTAGATGAGCTTTGAGAAGGGCATTCTGGTAATGGTCCACCTTGATACTTTTTTCTATTTTTTGTTGCTTTGTCTTCCTAACATGGGTATAAAAAGAAGAGGTTCTCTTGAGAAAGTATGCACCTTCTTTTTGTTAAGGATGTCAGCAATAACTTCAGTATGCATATTAGGAAAACAGATAAATGAAAAGCCAGAGATTTTCAGGCACTAAAAATATCTTCTACAGCTTGAATTTGACTTGGTAGTCCCAAGTTGTGTTTTAATGTTGCTGCTTATTATACTTATATTTTATTTGCTCCTTTCCTACCATCTAATAAGGAAACTGAAACTGCAAGGCTAAAAAAGACAGAGAGGGAAAGACATACATAATGCAATTCATACAAAAGTGCTCTAAGTGGCTCATTTAGATATAGTTTTGACATATGGGCTAAATTAAGACTTTAAATAGTGCAATACATCTTTTAATGCAAAAGAAATAGTATAAATGGGACTCAATTAATGAGCGGAAAATGTAAAAGACATTCTGGAAAAGCTATAAATTGCTTACTAAAATAAACCAGCAAAATTAATAGATAATGACTCTTGCAGCTCACTGTCATGTCCTCTTAACCACAACATCCATCAGAAAAAAAAGCATGCTTAGACCCAGTTATTTTACTTATTGAAGCTGCATGATTGAACACTCTGATGATGATAATTGAAAGTCTCCTAAACTGCAAACACAGAGGTAAAGCAGGACTGCAGACACACCAAAAAAAAGGTTAATCCTTCCAAGCCCCATGTGTTCACACCCGGCTCCTTACTTCTGAAGTAAAAACAAAGGCCTCTATCAGCAAGGCATGAATTCTCAGGGTGAGAGGATGGCTTCTGGTGGGTGCTCCAAGCAGGGCCTGCCTGACTCCCAGGCTGTTGCTCCTGCAAGAGGAGCTGGCCCGCAGATGGATGGCAGAGCAATGGCACAGCGGGCAGCCCTGCGGGAAGGGGAAAGGCGGAGAGAGGTGGGCAAGGGGCACATCCCTGCCCCATCCACTGGCACTGCTGTGTCAGTTTGCCTTCAGGGAGGAGGGGAACAAGGCAGCGGGGCACAGCGCTGTGTGTTTCGCCACGAAATGATTAAGACAACAGAAGTTTTTATTTCCTTTCCTGTAACTGTTGATGTTACCGCTATTGCCATCTTCTGAGATAAATTATTCATTTCAGGCTTCAGCAGTTTTATTTCATGCTCACAGAGGAAAAACTGATGAGGTGTTATGATTATTTATATTACTGCTGGGGATGGTGACTTTAACTCTGACATTCAAAACCGATGTATAGTTCTGCTTTACAAAAGGTACATGTGATAGTTACCATGCCATCTTTGATTAGTGAACTACCTTTTAGCTCCTCAAAGAACAGTGATTATTTTCTTTTTATTTTATTAGACAAATATGAATAATGCAAAATATTAAGATGATGGCACTCTCTGATTATTAAATTATATGTCATTTACTATAAAACTCTTTCTGAGGTTCCTAGAATGCTCTCATTTATTGTCTAACCTCTCTGTGTCTTCAAATATTTATAATTTTCCTCATTATTCTTTTTCCAGTTGTCTTTTGCACACAGTTGGAATTGGTCATCTTTCTGATATTTAAAAGATGGGAAGCAGAAAAGAGAAATTATATGGAAAATTATTATGGGAAGCAGAAAAGAGAAGTAAACCAGACACAATATACTGCACTTTCAGGGTACCATTTGTGAACCAAAAGATCCTTAGCCTGAAACTTAGCAAATGATACAAGAAGCTGCTTTGAAGAAGGAAGGTGGGTCATGGCCTGCAGTAACTTCCAGTGACAATATACCTTGATATCTGTCTTCAAAGCATTTCAGATTTGACAAACTCATCTTTTCACTAAAATTTATCAAGCCGAAATATTCACATTATTTCTAGTCATCTTGTAAGCCATTCAGCTTGCAGTGGGCATTGCTGGTGTTTTAGAGTGATGTTGTCTTTGGCTGGGAACTCAAGGGATGTTGGGGGAGGGAGGGATGGAGGGCAGTATTTTTGCAATGATTCTGGAGAAAGTTTACAAATTTAGAGAGACACGACAAGCATGACAAGTTATAAGTATGTGATGACATGCTTAGATATATTATCATCTGGAGACAGAACTGTCAAAAATTAAACACTCATGATAAACTTATGAAAACATGGGCATATGGAGGTCTTCATGTATGCATTTTGTTTCTGAGAGCAATTGATATCTTTCTCCAGAGGAAAGACAAGGTCACATATTTATATTTGCTTTCTTATGACAGAACACATGCATAGACCTGAACCTTTTTATTTGTAGTTTATCACAGCCAGTTTAGTTGCGTCATTTTGCTTTGGTTACAATAATAATTTTACATATAAAGCACATGTGTTTTTCTGTTTGTTTTGGGAGCTTCATCAAACTAACTAACATCAATATTAATTTTGGTCAGTTACACAATCCTAGGGATAAACAATGCAATGATTTAGACATAAGTTGGCGGAGTGGCAAAATGTGATTGAGAGCAAATATTGGAATCAGACACTTGAATGGAGAGCAAATGCAAGGTTTTTTTTAAGGAAATTTAAAGATCAAAATGAGGGTAATATTTCAAGAATATTGATAGAGATGCATACACATCATTACATGCTTTTGAACCACCCAGGCAATAAGATTATGCTATAGATTAGGCTATAGGTTCACAGAACTGAGGAAAATCTCACCATGCAGAATATTTTGAAAAGCCTACATAGTTATTGTGGTGTTTAATGAAGAATAGCCGAATCGAGAAAGGGCAGTCTATTGCAATATATGACTTTTTTGAAATACTGAAATCTGCTAAGAACGTAAAAAAAAAGAGAAGCAATAAATGAAGTAATAGGATATGCACTGTCATCTTCATAGGAAGACCAAAAAATAATGAATATAATTCTATATGAGACAGCATGAGGATAGATATCAGGGGAATAAATCTAGCAGTGAGAATAGGTAAGTTATTTCTTGGTTATAAACTGGGAGGCATTGACTTAGGGGTGATTTATACAGAAGTTTACAATGTGATGTAGTAAAAAAAAGTTTGATGGTGATGGAGGTCTAGATGCAGGAGGGAAGATATGTGATAACTTTTGGCTTTTAGGCCAGAGTATTGAAACATCTGTCAGCAATGTTTCAAGTTCAGATGCTTCTGCTTTTTGATGACGGAAAGACCTAATGATGCCTTAAGGTCCATCCCCAGTTTTATTTTCTATGATACCAGGGACCCAGGATATAAGGTTATCTTAAAATCATATATTTAAATGTCAAAAGGATGCAGTAGCAATTTGTTCCAAAAGTCAGTTTTCAAGAATGTAATAATTGTCCTTAGCCAAATTTTCTACCAATTATCCAAGAGTTAGAGATTGATTTATGCTGCATTGGTGAACATATTTTTAAGCTTCAGTAATTCTTAAACCCATTGAATGAAATCTGGAAGGAAGGATCTTTTCTTTCAAAATTTATTTCTCTATACTTCTCAGAAATCTTTTAAATCTTCTTAGGTCATTGGCCTTAGACTATGTTTTTTCCCCTCTTCTTGTGCCATTGTAAGCTCTCATCAGCATCAGATAACCGGGCACCAGAACCAGTATAAAGACAGTGATTTTGATTTGCACTAGTGACTACAGCAGCTGGACCTCATATGAAACTCTGTTCCCATTCTGACTTGATTATAAAATGGGTAAAAACATAAAATTTTCAATTCTTGCTAGATAATGAAGACAGCCTAGCGAGGGCTGACCTCAAGTTTTATGTTTACATCCAATCTTCGTTTCTGAAAATCAGTGAAATAGAACAATCAATAATTTTTCTTCCTTCAGAGAATTTAATTCAGTTCTGGATTAATATTAATTTTAAAACATTCCTGAGGCTTCAGATACTGGCTGTCAGATAGAAATTACAGTTTTAGAAATCTGTCAATGCATGTGCCATTCACTCCTACACAAAAAAAAGTAACTATGTCAAGTCAACCAAACAAAAGAAAAAGGTGGGAAATTTGCTTCACTTATTTACAAAAATACGTCTATTTTTGCACCACTAAATATTTCAGAGTGGAGAAGTGATGTCAGAGCATGAAGCTGATTTTTAATATGCAAGTAAGTTTATCCATTTTAAACAAAATGCTTGCACTACTCCCAAATGCTTTTTTTGCTCGAAGATAAATAGCCTAATGGCACTTATGGAATATCCTAAAGTGCTTTACATCAACAAAAGTTACTATCATAGGTATTTGAGTGAATTTTTACTTCACATTGAATTATTATTTATGTCATCCCTGCAGATATATGACTCCTCTACAACGTATTTTCATAAAGATTTAATAGGTTATTCCTAATGAGTTAGCTTCCTCCTTTCTTTGCAGCTTTTTCCCCATAGTAAAACTTGTATTTTTAAAACAGTATACCTCAGTGATTTTTTTTTTACTGAAGAGTGTTTCTGAACTGTTAGCAGAGTAATACTTAGGAGATAATATCCCATAAAGGTTGGAGTACTCTATTTTTCATGTGGTAGTATAAGAAGAAAATACATGACAGGCTGGGAGGAAGAACCTTGAAGTGATAGCTACCTGAATAGAAATGAAAAATGGGGGGGAAGAAGTTGAGTGACCTTGCTCTGTCATATGTGTGTCATACTCCCAGAGCAACGATCAATTCTAGCAGGACACAGCCACTTGCCTTAGTGACCTCAAATTGCTAGTGCTGGTGGGAGTCAGTTACTACTGCAAAGAACAAAAAAAGAGGTGAACTGATGATAAATAACAGAAAATAGAGGGAGAAAAAGGAAAACAGTTGGATAGAAACCTCCAGACAGCATGAATCCTTGCAGAAGGATGGTTGGCCCAGTAAGTGTCATATTTCCTGACTCTTTCTTTCTCTTTCTTTCTTTCTTTCTTTCTTCCTCTCTTTCTTCCTTTCCTCCTTTCTTTTTCTTTCTTTTATTCTTTCTTTCTTCAGTTTCATGAGGCTTTGTTTTTTTTTTTCCAGACAATAAGCATATTTCACATTTATGTACAGCCTACTACTCTTTAAGAATTGTAAAAATAAAAATTTTTCTGATTGAAGAACAATTGAATTCAGCACTTTTATATCTCCAACACAAAAGTTAAACAAAGAAATAGCTTAGCAATGCACCACAATACTCTGCAAAGAAAAGGAAACTTGCTTTACAAATTCAGTAAAGATCATATCAGATACAAGATGAAATAACAAAACTCTTATTCTGGGTTTCAGTAGACTGTGAATCTTTTTGAACTCCAGCATTGTCTGGCAGATAAGTGATTAATAAACTTGTCCCAATTTTCTACATTGTCTAATCTGTCCATTGTGGGCTTGATTCAAAGGAGAAACCTCAAAATTAACATACTTTTTACATGAATTCCATTTTAAAGCAAGAACACAAATCAAGAAACAATTTAGTATTTGAATATTTAATTGCCTCTTGTGTGTAAATTGAAAGCAACCCAAAAAGGAGTGATCTAGCCCAATGAAACATACTGTGAGGATAAAATTTAATAAAAATATTTTATTGATAAAGATAGTGATAAAGACATAAAGAATAAAGATATGAAGATAGACATAAAATTATAAAGATAAATATAAGAATAGACACACTTCTTCTATAGGAGAGAGTTTTCTTCTCCCATACATATCCTATGAGAAATATAATGGGGAAGATCCTTATCAATATTTTAATGTCCAAGACAGGTTCTAATGTTAATTTTCCAAAATCCTCTATATTTTCAGCCTGTTTTAACATTGGTCTCTAATTCTTACTTGCTTTCTGGTCTCTTGAACATGATGCTCAAAAAGAATATTTTATTTCGGCGTAACGAATGGTTTCCCACTTGAAGTCTTTATATTGAACAAAATACTTATCCACATAATTCTGCTTCCTGAAAATAATCATGAAGTACTGTACATGCTTGTTGGGTTTCTGTAATTGAGAAAACATGAATTTGCATGAGTAAGGGCTACAGTCTTTTTCTAAAATGTTCTTATGGGTGATTTGTACACTATATCTTTGACTGTCATTTGGTCTCGTCTTTTGTGGTTATTCCCTCTTTTTCTGCACTCATTAAATAGAGACAGCCTCATGTAGCACTGGGAGATTATGCCCTCTGCCAAGCAGCATGTCTCTGCCCTGGAGGATGCTGAATAGTACATCTGAGGCAGTTAGGAGGACAGATCAAAATCTATGCTCTTGTTGGGTTGCCAAGGGTACTTACACCCTCACCAAGCAGAGGAGGGTTTTGAATATGTACTCTTATTTTTTTTAATGACCCTTTCTCTGCCTATGAAAGCTGCAACTATATCATGCTCTGTATCTAGTTTTGTGGCAGAGCTATGTTTAGGCTTATTTAAAAAACAGTTATGGAAATAAAGTAAGTGACAAGACCTTGGAAATATATAGACACACACAAATGCACACCCATGTGCATACACATATGCACACATATTTGCATGCAAAATCAGTGTTGCTAAGGTTTGTTACTTCCTCCTGTAAACAGGGAAATAGAACTTCACACATGTTCTTGAACATGGAAAAGATCAGTTAGCGAAATATATGAATTAAAGGCAAAGATGCATGAATCATGTTGCCTGCCTGTATCACGTAAGTGGACTGTTATCAATGTGAGCAGGCATCTGTCTGTATTCATTTGGAATTACTCTGATGGCCTTTTTTGCCAAGACAAATAGAGTGGTAAGTGCAATAAAATAAATTTTTGTTGTATGAGAAGAGAAATAGTATCAGGATCTTGCTAAAGAAGTGAAAACCTCATAGGATAGAGTTTTCATCTCTCCTAAAAGATGGACTCCAGAAACAGAAGAAAAACCACAAAAGTTTCCGAAAAAAAGAAACAGAAAAAAGGTACAGGGACTGAGGGAGAGGATCAGCCCTGCTGAGGTGAAGGTTCATTTTCCCCAAAAAAAAGCAGCTCAGAAAGCTGTGGCAGATGTCACCCTGACAGGGAAAGTGGCAAGTGGCCATCTCAGCTCTGCTTGTAACTTCTTTCACAACAGTCAAGCTGTTTTTGCCACTCCATTCAGCATGTTTGTGAGCGCTGGGTTTGTTCAGGAGACAAAAAAGGGCAAGAGCTCTAGAATTCAATAGAAGGTCAGAATGGCAATCTTTTTTGCGGGGCCGGGCTTCCTTTTATACTGTGACATCTGGAGCCATTACCAGAACAAATTAGACCAATTCAAACCACCAGCAGGAAAAAGTGAGTTTTCTGTTTTCCATATAGCAGAGCTACAAATTTGAGAGCAGGAACTCGGGCTCCCAACAACTCAGCATAGAAATAGATTTGCTATACTTGTTTTACAGATTCATATGGCAACAAATGTAATCAGTGATTAAGTTAAAGATGTCCACCCTTCAGCACAACCTCCACAAAAGGAAGAGAAGAAATAATTACACTGATGAGTTTGCACTTCATTTTCAGCCTGTTAAAGCATGAAGTACTAATAGCTCCTAGGAGGCATGCAGCAGAATACAGAGCACACCTCCTCTACCTGTCTGGCATTTTAATATCAGTGACTAATGTAATTTTTTAATTCCATATTCTAGTAAATAATAATGAATATTTTACTTGTAGGTACACATATAGACTCCCTAGATAATTTAGAACATTAAGTCAGTTACTAATATTTTGAATATTTGGCCAACTTCAAACTTTAGTGTTCATATTCTTTTCCATTTTACCCTATACTTAAATAGAAACAAACTCTTTCTACTGCCTGTAAATAGGAGAGTTGCACAGTTAATGCATCTTCTAGGTACATTAGCTGCAGGCAAAAACAGGTCTTACACATGTAATCTATACTTGTTAGTGGGACTCTGTTCAACAGTAAAACAATTTATTGTGTCAGATTGGACTGAATCTCATTTTCAGGAGACTTTCACAGCTTTTATTGTTAAAATATTTCCCCTGTCAGAATTCGATTTTCATTCTGATGATATAAGCTTTTTTTTACAAAACATATCTTGCTGTGATTCAAGCAGAAAAAAAAAACTCATCTTGATGAGGTTGAGCAGAATTGTATGTACAATACCAAGGTCCCTGGTCTATTAATAGGAAATATCTGAATATCACAGATATTATGTTCTGTTAACTCAGCATTCATAAAAATGTTCCCTTCAGGCACCAATCTCACCTTCAGGCTGAGAGTCTGTTCTGACATGTCTCTGATATCTTGATATTGGACTGATGGCCAGCAGATAATGCCTTTTACTTGTAGTGCTGAGGGGACTTGGGGGACTCAAACTCGCAGAATGGTTTTGTTTTGAAAGGACCTTAAAGATAATCTAATTCCAACCCCCCTGCCATGGGCAGAGGCGTCTTCCAATAGATCAGGTTTCTCAGAGCCTCATTCAGCCTGGCCTTGAACACTTCCAGGTATTGTGCAGCTTCTCTGGGCAACCTATTCCGATGTCTCACCACCACCACAGTAAAAAATTTCTTCCTAATATCTAATCCAAAGCTACCCTCTTCCATTTAGGAGCCATTCTCCCTTGTTCTGTCATTACATACGCTGGTAAAAAGCCCTTCTCTATTTTTTTTTTCTTGAGACCTCTTTAGGTACTGGAAGGCCACAGTCAAGTCCCCCTGGTGGCTTCTCTTCTCCAGGCTGAACTGCCTCAACTCTCTCAGCCTATCTTCATGGAAGAGGTATTCCAAGCCTCTGATCATCTTCAAAGCCCTCCTTTTTGATGTTTCTCTCAAACTGCAGATTATTTGATGGGCTTCTATATATACAGAGGGTTCCTGAATAGATATATAATATAAAAAGCAAGCAATTGAAAGTATATCTTTTAGAACACCACAGGTCCCCTCTAAATAGAGAGGATCAATTTGTTCATGCATTGTTATTAGGAAGAGCTGCACTCAGTGCAGATTGAGTAGGATTGAAAGGTCTAGGAGTTCCAGTGACACTAAAATTAATCATGGAGTAAATCTTCTAACTCTACCAATAATAGCAACTTTTTTTCCCCTGCCTTTTATATCCTCACTTGCAAGTTTTAATTTTGCCAGAATTGTGATCTCTTGAAAAGAACATGTGTTACTGTCTTAGTTCATAGGGGCATGGTGCAAAATCTTCACCCTGCTGTGTATTACTTCTTATCTGCCAGTGTTTTCCCATTACATCATCTTCAAGAAGACATGCTGTTTTCTCAACAAAACCCTTGATACTGAAGGACATCAGTCATCCAACAGATCAAAATCATTTTGAAAAACTCTCGGGAAACTAGTAAATGCTTTCCTATAATCTAGTTTTATAGAATAATTTTTTAAAAATCAACAATTTTTTCATTACTGGTTATCCAGAAGAGTTCAAACATCCCTTTAAGATGAAGATCTCTTTACTCAGAGATGGTATACAGTTATCTACCATCAGAAGAGGATGTCTGTCTTGTTTATGGAGTGTCTTGTGTTCAGTAGGACCCCTAAGTGTGAGATTAGAACTGGATAAAACAAGGTTTTTTCTTTATAAGAGGTAGGCTACTCTTCTGAGGAGTAGAGGGTTGGATTCAATGTTCCTTATAGGTCCTTTCCAACCTGAGATACCCTGTGATTCTAGGAAGATGTTATACTTTGTATAACTTGCAAGCTGAATCACTAACTAACTTTTGTTTTGTTTGTTCTTTTTTAATGGAGCTGGACATAACCTCTAGAAAGATGAATTCAAGCCCTTTCTGATGGAATTTTATTATAAATCTACTTTTTTACATGTTATTCCATTAAAAAAACTACCAGAGCTGATATTTGAGACCTAGCTAACAAGAAGTACAGCCCTTCTTTTCTCACAAAAATCACAGCAGAAAAGACAAACCAAGAGTTTCACCACTAGGTATCATCTAATATCCACTTTCCAGAATAAGTCAAGTTGACCATACGGTTGCAAATACAAAAACTGAATTTACACAGATATGATCAGTTTATCCATTCATCCTTTGCAAAATATGTTACTATGTCACCAGGTTGCTAAGATTAATTTACAAGCCAATAAATGGCTGTGTTTGGTCCTTGCCAGCACATGGGATTACTATGATGAGACACCTGAATTACCAAAAGGAGTCTATGAATATTCATTTTTCAGAATTTGGCGAGCAACTAATGGATTTTAAAAGGCCACTGTCCCACTAAAAGGGACTTGAGCTGAGTAAAACAGTCACCAAGTTGAGAAGTTTGCATTTTATTTAGTACAAGCTATGGCATAACTTGTTTATAGCAACCAAAAGTTTTAGTTTCAGGTAAACCATAAAGGAAAACTCCATGTCCTATGTTCAGCTTAACCTAACTAAAAAGCATCTTAACATAGTAGATATGCCATATTGCTTATTTACTGGTGTACACTTTACCTCTTTGGAACTATTCAGGAAAACACAGTTTAGGATCTGTGGCAGCACAAGCATATATAGGACTTTGAGGGAGTTGCATTTCAGAGAGCATATTTTTACCTAGAGGCATTTACTTAATGAAACTATTTATTTCAGAGTCAATATTCCTTGCCTTTATTGTTTCATAGGAATATACACATTCCTGCAAATAATTAATATCAGTGAGCCCTGAGGAAAGAAGCAAAACTATCTAGAGTCTCCTTGCCACTAAATCACTTCATGACTTTTGACAGTGACAACTTCCTTAGAGAAATTATGTTTCAGGATACTTGTTTTACGTATTTGTTTCACATCCAAAATGACATTCATTCTACTTTTGCTGCAAAGGAACCTACACTTCCCGAGCATGCTGACAGAATGTGAATCAAATTCAAGGTTGATAACACACTTTGCTGTTCAAAATACATGCCAACCAAAATAGAACTTTAATAAGTTCTTTCATCTAGCCTTCCTCCCAGCTATTCACCTTTAAACAGATGACTTTTAAATGCTCTGTAATTAATGTTAAGCAGGTCTAGTTAAAGCAGAGGAAGAGATCCTGACATGATCGATATCAAAACACTCTATTCTCCAAAGCTGAATCAAATGACCTGTGAAAAATACTTTCTATTTTTATAGCCTTACACCTTCATATCTGAAGACAGTGAGCAGAAAGTATAACCTGGATCTAAAATTAAATGGCCTGTCCATCAATATCCAAAACTAAGATTCCCAACCTGAGTAGTTATTACAACAAGTAAAGCAGAAATACAACTCAACGGATGAATCACTCTCAGAGATAATGCTAAAATGCAGGGGTTGAAAGGAATGCATATAATGCATTAAAATAAAATTATTTTAAATTAACTTCTACATTAATCTCTTACTCATGCTTACTAGAACACTGTACTGCAGAGCTTACTGAGGTATGGGATCATAAGATGTTTTCAGGTATTTATAATTATCTCATTGCTTACTACTAGAAATGCTGCTAGAAGTGTTTTCCTGTTGTTTTTCTCTTTTTTGCACCCATTATGCATTCTAAGTGCATTTATTCTCTCAAGGAAAACCCAAGCTATATGCCTTTACATGCAGAAAAAAATTTTTTATTCACCAGGGTGGATAACCAGGATAATTGTGTGTGCAAAGGTAAAGGCTTGTATAAAAACAGGGCACCAAATCTCAGATGAGATATTCTGGGGCAGGTCACCTTCCAACGATAGAAATAACTCTCCTTTCACCCTCAGTACACAGAGAGTCAAGGTTTCCCTTCTCTAATACATGAGAAACACATCTGCCTGAACACAAGGTTGTTTTTACTGATTTGTTGTAGAAAATCACAATAATGGTCATTAAGCTGACTCTCACAGAGAAAAGTAAATCTGTAATTCTTTGTTCTGTATGTGCAGTGCAGCAGTCTTACACTGTCCTGATAACAGTAGTCTGGCACAAAACCAGCCTAGTTTCCCTCTGGGCTTACAGTCAAACATTTTGTGCAGGCTAACAATAGAAAATGATTTCATAGGCACAGGGTCTGCCCTGAGCTCACCCAGAGGCTTAAAGTAATTCACGCAGGCTCCCTCTTCCACTCTGTCCTTTCCCCCTTGTGCCCTTCATTGACATCCAGAACACAAACCATCCTGACTAAATTTGATATTTATATGAAGTTTTCTCTTGCCTGAAATGGACAGATTTTCAGTGCTTTTCAGTACCTCGCTGAAACCTCAGTACGAATAATTGTAATTCTGAGGCCCAACATAATACATCATGAAGCTGTATACTAGAATAAAAATTTGGTAGCTTCTTCAAAATAATTTTTTGTGTGCAAGACCATACTTCTTTTAAATGAGGTTTAGCCTTCGGATCGCAGCTGTAGATTGTAGTGTTGGTGTTGGGTGCCATGAAGAGCCCTCCTAAACTGCAGCTCTCACCTGACAACACCTGTACATGGGTGCAGTGAGGAGTCACACAGGTCCCACTTCTCAGACATGACTGGGAGTTGTTACTGAAAGAGACTGTCTTTCCTCACTTCAAGAAAAGTAAAATGAATAGTGGGATTTTCCAGCTATTAAAGCACTAGGCAAGGACTCAGGCACTCGTTCTTCTAATGCAACACTTGCTAGAAACTGCCTCGTTTATGTGTCTCAGATGTGTTCTTCACTGCTCCCTAAATCTAGGAGCTGTGTACTGCCTGGTTGGAGTCATGGGGCTGGGGAATGCTTCTCATGGATATCTTCGGGATCCAGAGAGTCACTCTTTATATGCAGCAGGTTCATACATCTAAAGAAAAATAAGAATCCTTTTCCATCATGGTCCCTTGCAAATTCATTTCTCTGTTTTAATTTCATTGTTCAGAACTGGGGAAGTAGTGCACAATGTATGTTTTATACTGTCAGGGGGGAAGTGAAAATCTCAAATGCCTAAATACAGGCAAAATCTCAAATGCAAACCTTTTTTGAGATTGGCTATCAGATCCAATGGGAACCTAATAAAGCTTTTCATCAAAGTTTTTAGTTGTTGGAGGATTGTTTCTGTCCTTTGGGTGGGTTTAGTTTGCTTTTGTTTTAAATGTGCCAGTCCCAAGAATGCTGGATATCTCAGAAGTATGACAGCTTCTCTTTTAAGGAACAGTTTCAGCCTCCCAAAATAGTTGTGGTTTTAGCACATAAGGGTATAACTTTTACAATAATATTTCAGAGATAGTATTTTCTTCCCAATTTCTTTTGGTCTATATAAAAAAGAGGTATTTATCTAGGAACTGTGTCCCAGTGTTTGACAGTTAGGTGTTTCCTACCTGGTTTGGTGACAAAGACTGAAACCATGATTAGATGTCTTAAATGTGTTTCTAACACAGATTCGAGATTAGTCTTAATAAGTGGGTATGTTTTATCTCCTCAGGTTTGTAGAAAAAACTTGTAGTGCCTAGCTGAAAATTTTTTGTATTCTCCCTTTCTTTTTTCTTTTTATTTAATTTAGAAAAAGAATAAATGTAAACTTCAATGGCACATTGACTTTTTCTTTGTAAGTTTTCATTTTAGCATGCTTTTTGGTATTCTCTCTTCTAATTTTCAGTATTTATGTAGCTTCACCTCCACAAGAAGCTCGTAACTTCAAGGGCAGAAATGGGTGAAATGTATTTATATTTTGTTTTGCATCCCGGTAGTTTTCCTCTGATTTTAATTATCCAGCATGTTTTTTGCATATTCATATGGCCTTTTACACAGCACCAGTACAGTAATTCAAACACATTTGTAGTATGCGCCACAGCATTTTCAGTAGCTGCTGCTATTTATAGTCACTGTTGATGCTAAGTCTTTGGAATTACTGTGAAACAAAATGTTCTTATGTTTGTGGGTTTTTTTCCGAGCATTACTTGAAATGATGTCTATTTTCCACTCAAACTGGAAGATCTAAATGTGCTTTCAGACAGGATGTCCCAGTTCCCTTCACTCACATTGCAACTATCAAGAGGCATCAGTAATGAAGACATAAATTAGAAGGCAAAAACTCTGCTAATTTGTAAAGTTGTAGAATCACACTTGTGGTATGTCTTAGAGGTGAGAAGATTCCAAGGAAAGTGAAAAAGGAGAGATATATGTAGGTGTTTTTTAAGACCATATGATACAAATGGCGAAAAAAAAAGAATGCATATGTTTTAATTATATTTACAATCAGAATATAAATTTTATTAGAATACATATAATCTCTAAATTTTGTTCAAGTTAGACTAAGTTCTCAGGTGTGAATGGTACGAACTCAGCACAAAATAAAAAAAGTATGTCATGGATATAATGGAGCACCCTTGCTTGAATACTGCAGTATTGCTGTGAGAGCTTTTGTCAGCTTTGAATCCCATAAGTCATGAGTTTTTTGGTTCTGTTTATGGACATTCTCTGCCTCTGCCTGAGGTACATTAGATATGAGCTTCCTCTAGTACTCTGATAATCCTTTGGCACCAAAGTGCCCAGAATGACTGGGTCTTGGAAATAAAGTTTTCCTTCCCCAGACACCTCCAGCAGCTCTGGCTGGAGATTAAATTCTTCCTTTAAAATAAATGTTTTAAAAAATTTGTGACAGGTGTGAGTATTACACATATGGGCATTTTGCTCATACCTGAAAGCAAATTGCTGTCAGACTATATGTCAGACTACATTAGAAGATCCAGAAAAAACCAATAAACAACAAAACACTATTCCCTGGCTTAATGGTCTCATTGCTCTGAAGTGTTCTGGGATACTTCTGAGAGCAAACTCTTACGTATCCTCTGCGTTTCGTAGATTCTGTAAAATAAAATGTCTTCTGTACTTCATAGAATCATACAATCACACAATGTTAAGTGGTTGAAATGAACCTTAAAGATCATGTAGTCCCATGGGCAAAGACATCTCCCACTAGACCAAGTTGTTCAAGTCTTTCTCCAGCCAGGCTTTGGGCAGGGTTAGGGCATCCACAGCTTCCCTGGGTGACCTGTTCTAGTGTCTAGATACACTTACAGTGAAAAATTTGTTCTTGATATCTAACCTAAATTTTCCCTTTTTTAATTTGTACACATTACTCCTTGTCCCATCACTATAATTCCTGATGAAAAGCCCCTTCCGTCTTTGCTGTAGTCTCCTTCAGACACTGGAAAGTTGCTGTGAGGTCTCCACACAAACTTCTCTTCTCTGGGTTGAACAGCCCCAACTTTCTCAGCCTGTGATTGTAGGGGAGATTCTCTTATAAACTTTGGGGTCCTCCTCCTGATTTTCTCCAGCAGTTCCATCTCCTTAGGTTGGGGACACCAGAATTGGACATAGTACTCCAGGTGAGGTCTCACAAGTACAGAGTAGAGGGGAAGAATCACCTCCTTCAACCTGCTGGCCATGCTCCTTTGGATGCAACCCAGGATTCCATTGGCTTTTTGGGCTATGAATGCATTCTGCCAGCTCATCGTGAGTTTTTCATCAACCATCACACTCAAATCTTTCTCTACAGAACTGTTCTCAATCACCTCCTTGCCCATTTTTTCTCTTGTCACCACTGGCTCTATAATTAAACCAATCATTCTACCTCTTCTCTGCCTTAAGAGGATAATTTCCCAAATGCAAGAAATCAATAATTTTATTTTCTTTACAAAGCATTCTCTGTGAATTTGTAGATTTAACTTATTTTTTTTCACATTCCCACAGTAATGTGTTTCTGCCACACTGTGTCCTACAAGTTTTCACTGCTCAAGTTCTAGTCTCACAAAAGTTACATTCCCTCTGAGACAGATAGTGTAATAATTCTTTTGAGAGCACACTGACTCCCTAGGGCATCACCGTTGCATGATGAGAACACAGGCCTGATGATCTCTTTGTTCCTAATTCCAGAAAGATTTGTTTCAGCTTCTCTTTGCCAACAGGAACTTCCACACTTTCTGAAACATTCAATGATACAATAGGAAAAACATAAATGAATGGAACTTCACAGCCTGTATCTGATCTAATAAACTGTGCTGACATACTGCTCTTATTTACTTTGCAGAGGAAGCTGAGGGTGATTTCAAGTTTTGATTGCTGGCTGCTTTGTTCTCTTAGATATTTGGGTTGCATGGAATTCAATATCTCAAAATCCGGTATCAGGGGCATATTTCTAGGTCATATCTAGCCATCCAAAGCACAAACTATGGCAGCTAGATTTTTTTGTTGTTGTTTTTAAAGGCATTTCAATTTATTCTCTGCATATCACACAATCCACTAGCCAGAGGAGGAAAGTTCATGCTAGAAATCAGTTCTATTTTTCACACTTACAATAATTAAACTAAAAATTCATCAATATGCTGTTGAGCTCTGCCTCTGTAAGTCTTTAACATTAGACTAAGAACCTTTCTACAAAACAAATTTGTAGCTCCACCAGATCTTATTATGCTCATATACTGAAATACTATGCAAAAATGTAAAGCCTTAAGATAGATACAAGAACTATGGGATAAAACCTGTCACCTGAGAAGGTTAAATTAGGTGACCAAAATATCTATTCCTGTGGCTGGAAATTGATTAAAGAATAAGGATGCCTTGGCATCTCTTTTCAACCTGGTCAGTCTTACCTTTGAAGAGAAATGTAAAAGAGACTGCAGAAGATGCACTCCACACCATAAAAAGAATCCTTTATTTGGAGTCGATCTGAGCTTCTATTGAGATTGACCTTAGAGGAGCTTTTCAGCAAGAGTGAATAACTGCAATGCTAACATACAATTACTGAAAACATGGTATCTATAAGAAGGAACATTTTAAATTCATCCAGCTTTCTTCTCCCTATTAATTTTTAACTAGTAATATTTTGAGTTGTATAAATTTATTTTAGTCCTCCCTGACTTCCTAGGTATCAATTTTTAAGTTCCTGAGCAGATATTTCTTCTCTTGGGAGAACTTCAACATCACAATCTTCTTTGTGTGTGTGTGTGTGTGTGCGCGTGCATGTGTGCGTGTTCATTTGTACCTAACAGAGGTTTCATGCGACACTAATTTAAAATTAAATTCCTTTCTAAAGTAGAAATTGTGTATAAAATAAGAAACATTTTAAAAGGAAAATCAATTTTTTCCTTAGTTCTTCTACCATTGGTTTTTTTTTTTTTTGGTCTATGAGGTATTGTTTTTTCTCTACATGGAAGATAAAGGACCTCAGAAAGATTCCAAGCAACCACTTAGATGCAGCAGACCTTCAGGGACTCAGACACCCCTAAACTTGAGCAAAACAATTGTTAAAGTGAACATTGCCCTTCAGGACAGTAAAATAAAAACACTTGGAAAATAGAATAGAATCACAGAATCATAGATTTGTTCTGTTTAAAAAAGACTTGAAGGCCACTGAGTCCAACCATTAACCTAACACTGCCAAGCCCACCATTAAACCATGTCCCCAGCTGTCACTTCTACACATATTTTAAATGCCTACGGGGATTGGCCTTGGCACATCAATCCAGTCTGTTCAAATCCCTCTGCAAAGCCTTCCTACATTCCATCTCAGTTCCATCAGGGAGGTCAGCACTCCCACCTGGTTAGGTGTAATCTGCAAACTGTCTGAGGATGCACTCAGTCCCTTCATCTGGATTATAGATACAAGATGTTACACAGGATCAGCTTCAACACTGAGTCCAGGGGAAGCCCACTCGTGATAAGCCACGAGCTGAATGTAACTCCATTCACCACACTCTCTGGGCCTAGTCAAACAGCCATATTTTTAATTAATAAAATTTTTTACCCATGCTGTTTAGAGAGCAGAATGTAGTTGGTTGGAAATCCAGTACTTGATACTTGTCTATCATTCAGCTCCTGCTGCTTCAATTGAAAATCCAAACACCTCAGCTCAAATAATGACAAAAGTATATTAGAACAATACTGTATGCTCATGTACTTAAAGGAAAATACAAGATATCCCAATGCTGATTTGGTATTATTATCAATATTAAACAAGTAGAAGGGAAAAACAAGAGAGTAGCAGATGCAGTTACAACAATGCCAAAGGAGAATGCAAATCTGTTTCTCATACTACTAATTTAATTTGTATTCAGGATTTAGAATTTACTGATGAATATTTTGTCACATCATCCATCATGGCCTGGCACTAGAGAGGAGGAAGATAGAAAAATTAAAAACTTGCTTGTTACTGTAAACTAAAGAGCATGAACAACATCCATCAAAGACAGACAGATAGAAGATAAAAGCGACTGCCAAAGCCAAGTGATCTATGCTGATTTTCTTTTAAACATTTATTAAAATGCTCTAAATGCAGATCCACTTTCCTTTGGTAAATATTTATTGTTATTTTTTTGCCATGGACTGGAAACTGTGAAAAGTGATAAATTAGTTGTAGAAGTCTGTAATTTTACTCTTGCTTTTAAAAATACATTTACATCTTCTACTGAAGTGCTGTATTTTGTCTCTGATTAGCAGGGATGCATCCTATGCCAGCTGTTAAGCAAGATGCTCTTTTCTTTTCGTTGCTGAGAGAATCACAGAACAAGGCATAGGCCAATGGTGGAGGACAGATACTGCACAAGGGACGTGCTACAGAGTTAGCTGCTGCCAGGAGAAGTGTTTTCATTGATTCAATAGGCTTTAGATTAAGCTTGAGATCAACTCCTTTGTGCCCCCAAACCATAAATATTTGAGCCTTAACTTACACAGAAATGCATGTATTTTTTTCTTAAGAGGTGTTCTGAATGCCAGTCTATTTCCAAACTGGAGCTAATGCAATTGGTACCCTCAGATTGGACAGGATCAAAACATATACAAGAATTACTTGCCTTCTAGATAAAATTGCAAGGTGTAACATTCCTGCTGGCAGTGCTGCTGGGTCTTAGACAGCAAGTGCAAGGATGGTGTAAGAGTGTAAAAACTGTGCTCTGACACATAATGCACAATTGTGTCCTTTGTTTTCTCCTAACAAAGGAAAACCAAACGTGCTCAAAACAAAATTCAAAGGGTCTTACTGAGGGGCAACTCAAGTAGCTCTACCCAGAAATTGCACCAACAAACTAAGGCATGGCCATCTCCCACACTAAGGGTAGCTCAAAAAGAGGAGCTCTTTTGACTACAGACAACAGAAGAGAGAAATGTGTTTGTGGAACTATACAATTAAAGCGGAGATGAAAAAAAATTAGGAGGGTGAATAGAAGTCAAAGAAACTGTCATGAGCATAGCCCATGCTCATGTTAATGAAAAGCAGAGGGGCTATGTGAAAACAAAAATGAAGGCACTTGACAGGAAATTATATTCATTGTCATCTAGAGAAATGTAATGCACCTAGCAGGGAGGAAAGAAAATCCACACAAATTAATAGATTTAGAATTTGTTTTAATCTAAGAAGAATAAGATCTACGTGTCAACACAGGCAGGATATCAAACTTGGTTTCTTAATACAAAGAAGTGCTCAGAAAAACTAAAAAATTTTTATTTAATTATGAGAGGGTAGAGAATAATATGAGAAAGTGTGTTGGCAAAAGCTGACACTCATTTTCAGGACAAGACTGATTTGTACTACATTATCCAAGTTCTTTGTCACCAAAGATCCATTAAATCCTATGCTACCATAGAGTACAGATATACAGCCAGCTGCATCGCATTTTGTTTGCAGCAAAAGGGTTAATTTCTCAGCAAAAACATGTTGGTTGCTGTCTCTGTAAGAGACTCCTGCCTCTGCAGCTGTTTGCTCTACAAGGTCAAAAATAATCTCTTCAATTTCTTCATAGACTACAAAACTTGGGCTCTGGAAGAAACTTCGAGATCCCTGCTTCTCCACTGGGCCCTCACGGCTGTGCTAGGATGAATATTCATGTCTTAACCTCATTTAAATTTTGGGCATCTGATTTAGACGTCGACAGGCTCTTAGATTCTTTACTGAATGTTGAATCATTCTTCAAAAAAATTGTTAACACATTTGAAGGCAAAATTTAATTTTCAGTCTTTTAAGGTAGGTTTATAAAGTCTGACCATAAGCTAGGTTTTTATGTGGCAATATCGCATCAAATTTACCTGTTATCCCTTCCAAACTATCATACCCTAGTGGTGCAGTTACGTAGAAACCTGAGATGACTTAAGAGCTTTCTACCTTCAAATAGGAAAGAGCAATATTCCACTCCTCCACCTCTGCTGCTTTACCATTTCATATTGTGTGACCCTTCACAACCTTGAGCCACCAAAACATTGTGTGGTAAATCAGTTCAATAAACTAAATCTGGCTGAAAAAAACCCCAACAACAAACCACAAAACACAAACCCCCCCCAGCAAAAACAAGACAGTATTTTTGTATTGTTATGACAAGCAGAATAGGTTTATCAACCCATTGCTTTCACAGACTCTTACGTGCATTTGCCTTCAAAAACAGATGTGTCGCAATGGACACGAGAGAAGTGAGATTGCTGTACAGAGATGAATGCAAATATGAAGTGGGAACAAAGGAGCTGGAGAAGAGAGAGGAATGATTGGATCAGGAAGAAGATGGAGATACCTCAACCACTTGAAGCAGCTATGTTGCCTCACTAAGTTATATCCAAATAAGGAATTAAATCTTATTTTATGTCATATGTATTTTCTCCCACTTTCAGTTTTAAATGTGCAGTAATTTTGATTAAATTACCACATAAGTAACACATCATAATTACTATGTAAATTCCCATTTCCCAATTTTCAAGGTACTTATCTACCTATAGAAGGAAGTCTGAACACTGCTTATGCTTAGTCACTAATTCAAAACAGAAGGTAAATATAAATAACTCCACTGCTTCCTAGAATGGATGGCATTTGCTGGTTTTCTTGAAAACAGAGCTTTATTTTATTTGCACTGCTGGGGTTAGAGGAACTACACTACAGTAAAAGATTCCTAACCCAGCAAGACTGACACAGAGAGAAATCTGTATCAAACATATTCATATACCAATAAAATAATATAAATATTCTAATTTTCTCTGCCTATATAAGCTTCCATTCTCCATGCAAGATTTGCTTTGTTCATTTCCCTTGGAAATCTAAAACATAAACAGTAAAAATTTCTGAGTGCATCTTTCTCTGCTGAAGTGTAAACTTAAGCTTTAGCTTTCATTTAGATCTAACTTCATTCATATTCAAAGCAGGAGACTTATCCCTAGAGCTAATAAGCACCTTAAGTTCGAGCTAGCCTGCCAGAGTGTTATTCTGGGTTCAAAATCAAGAGCTCAGTTTTTATGGGCTGACATTGTGAACACTGAGCAGTGACTTTGCAAAGGAGTTCACCTAAGTGCTGAAAACCTGAGTTAGCATCAGTGTGGAAACAAACCAAGAGCTTGAATAAAGAGCTGACCTGGAGATCACCCTAAACTCTACCAGGGCCTCAGCAGGGCATTGCAATAGTCAAAAAACAATAAAGAATTTTGCCAAAATTCCTTAGAACAGAACTAAGTCTAACCCTGGAAGAAAATAATATTTCCAAATGCCTTTAATTCTCAGTCTCTTTGATGAAGCTCCCAAAAAATTCTAGTGCTGATGATAAGTTTTCTGATGGACACTTGCCTCCCAGAAAAAGAGCTGCTACAGGTATTGCAGTGATTTTTACAGATACTATGGAAGAAATACTGAACTCAAAAGTGTAAGTGCATCTCTTGATTTGAATTAGATAAGCATCCATGAAATACAGATTAAAATATTTCCCATATTGGAGCCAAATGGAATCTTCAGTCAAATAAAATTAATTTTTGTAAAAAATTGCAAAAGAATTTCAAAACACTAGGCAATGAGTTCTTGTACTGCATACAGCTAGTAAACTTTTGTATATTCTCTTCACAGAGAGAGAAAAATCTGTGTATGATGGGAAAGAGAAATCAACCAGTCCAATATTCATGGGGTTTTTTTTCTGATTTGATTATGTAGTTAGAAAGGTAGATCTATGGCAATATTGCTAAGAAAATATGTCTTCCATTAAAACATTATGCATATTTATTTGGTCAAAACATAAAATGTACCCGCATAAATAGAGAGCATTCTTCAAATTTCAAGATTTAAATCAAAAGCTTTTCAGTTGGAGAAAGAAATTGATAGCTGTTGGTGACTAATTTTGAATCTGAAGAATATTCTGTAGCATTAAGAATCTAGGAGTTAATAGAAAATTAGAGTGGGGCTTCTAGAAAAAAAACAATAAAGGCACAGAACAAGGTTCAAGGTTCAAGAACAGAGTATAAATGAGTTCAAGAGATTCCTAGGGTATAATTGTTTCTCAACAAGGAAGAAATTGATGGATATGATGAAAATGTGAGAAGTTGAATTCTGGGAATAAGATAAACCTATGGGAAAAAAATACACATGCTGAGTTGCTTGAGCACTTTGTAGTTCAAACGTGTTTCATGTTCACTAACCTCTGATAGAATTCTTTATCAGTTTGATTTGATTGTACTTCAGGGTGCACTGTAGCAGACTTTTGCCAGAGCTGCCCATTGCTTCAGCAAGAGCTGTTAGCTAGAAAGTGCAACGCTGTCTAATTATTTCTTTTGAAATATGAAGCCCTATTGTATGTATTGTGTATTATTTTAAAGTACAATTCAAGCCTTTGAGAAAGCCACAAGTGGCCGAGTTTTCTGAGGCAGTCCTAGGTTTTTGTATGCTATTCTAGGGAATGTGCTCTCTTTTTTATGGGAAGATAAATGTGACTTGGTTGTCATTTTGTCAGCCACGCTGCCCAGGATTTTGCAATTGTTACATGTTTGTTCAAGTCATATCATCACCCTGGTAAATACTGTTGCACAGTCCATTTTCACCATCTGAGTTGTTGTGACAGTTATTGTTTGAAGACAAACTTGCAGGTTTGCCCAAAGATTTGGCAAACTGGGTTGATAATAGTAAAAGAAAAATTGGTGACAACCCTTTCTTGCTGCCCATCAAGAATAGGTGAGTGGTGGAAGTGTATACATGATAGGTTCTTTCTCTTCTCACTTGCTTCACTTTTTGAAAGACCAGTATGGTTCATCTGATTTCTTTCAGTAGGCTCCAGTGCTTTAACCAGGTCCTCTTTACGCTGACAGAAGCCAAGGGAAGCTCAAAACGTGTGTACCAAATAACAAAGTTAGTTGTCTTTATATATAACGCTGAAAAGCACAGGTTTGCTTTTGCTTTTTGAAATATTCTTTGTTTCCTAAGCATACTTTCGTGTTGTTTTCATCTGGAACAGCATCAGACCCATAAGAATGTCACTTGCCTCTAATTATATAGTCTGTATTGTCTGATTTCAATTGATGTGTATTCTATGAGGGTATTCACATATGCTTAAACTTAGAGACTTCTTGTTCTTTTCAATTACAGAATTAAGAGAGGTCACAACTAAAAGCAGGAGAGAAATTTGGCAAAGGGTAAAAGGGAACATTGTTTGCCTCTATCTCTACTCTTTCACTTAATTTCTGCTGCTTTATCTATATCCCAGTCCATGCTTAGTCATTATGTTACATGAAAAAAATGAATATCTAAGCCTGGGAAAGTCAAAGCTTGGTTTTTGTTTGTTGCTTTGCCTATTTGTTTGAACACAAGGACCCCAAGATTTATTAATCATCCCACCCTTCCGAATCTTTTCAGTCTGGTTATCATATGAACTTCCTTTCCTGAAAATAACTTTTTAATGTATTTTGTGAGGTCTCACTTGAAATAGAGAAGAAAATGCTCCTCTCAGACTGGATTTGTATTCACTCCATGCTGAGGACTGTGGCTGTGATCCAGCAAAGCATTTAAGGTTAGTTTATCTTTAAGCATAATCCTGTTGAAGTTAGTGGCATGATCCATGTACTTAAATTTAAACACATAGCTGAGTGCTTTGCTGGATCATAGCCAGAGTACTCAGTACCTTACAGGATTGAACACTCTCTTTTCCTTGACACTGGCCTGAGGCAAGATATACAGACATGTGTGAATATATGTTCCTTATAGTATAGAGGTCAAACACAGTGTTATTCTGAGATTCTTTCATATTCCATTCAATAGAAGATATTCTCCAGTTTCTTAAAACTCTTGCCAGTTGTACTGAAAGTGGAAACATTACAATTCCAAAAGAGTCTAACCTAGACTGTCGCTTTCCTTTCTTTTTTTTTTTGATCATGCTGAATTTTATAGCTCAGGAGATTCAGGTCAAGTTGGTGTTCTGAATGAAGGTAATTTGTTAACACACGTTTAAATCCCTGCAATGTTCTGCTGACAAAGGCTAACTTAATACGCAACTGATTCAACACCTCTCCAGTGGTGGTATGCGTTTTAAATGAAAGTGCTTTTTACAGTTTGGACTAACTTGAGCCATTTGGGACTGATTGAATGTCAAGTGCTTCAGGCAGCTGAAGTTAAATGTTTCTAGACACGTTTGTTTAAGGCTGGTTTGGATAGTAAGACCTATGGTTCTATTTAAAATGGGGGGATATTTTGAATATTCGTGCATAATAAAATATACAGTCCACTAGAGAAACAGTGTTTCCATCAGATTAAACCATGCATATAAATAAAATTATATTGTTAGTGAAAATAATTTTTTTTATTGGCTGCATCTCAGCATATTTAAAGGTGATTTCAAATCCAATTAATGGGAATAAGTTTGGACTCAAACATGGATTCGCTTGAAAGGTATTTTTCTTCTCCTCCTTCCTAATGTTTTCTTTTTTTTCCCCACTCTTAAGCACCCTTGTACAATTCAAAGTCCGTGTTCCTTTTCTGAATATCAGCCAATCAGACTTTGTATCTGTACAGACTAATGATACATTCCAAGTATTATTTGCTTGATTATAAAGCCTGGTTTGATGGGATACAATCACTTTTCTGTTCTCAATGACCCACTGAATGATGACATTACTCAGAATTCCATTTAGATGATGCAAATGACCTAATCAACTTGTCTTCTGCCGTGGCACAAACTGAACTCAAATGTCAAAGAAAACTTAGTAAACAAAATCTTCCTTTTATGTAACTGAAATTATGCTATGGGAAACTTATGAATATCAGCTATAGAAATTGTTTTGTTTCTTTCATTTGCATGACATAGGTGTACAGGTCCATACTCTTTAATACACTCAGGATTTTGTTTCTAAACAAAGAAAGAAAAAACACAGAACAAAAAGTAAAATTACATTATATGAAAACTGCAAGACGGTCATTTTGCTTCACTTTCCTAATAAATTATAAACTATGTCTTAATTCAAATTTTGCACCAAGTTCTCAATGAAGTAAATATTCCTCTTCTGCATTTTCAAGTACTGATCATAGTTGCTCTGTTTCCTCTGTTTCTTTCTTTACCATTAAAAAAAGCCTGAGTCATGCAAGCTATGAAATATCCTAAGAAGAATAACCAGAGAATAGTAGAATAACCAAAGTAGCTCAAAGTATCAAATACTGTGATATGGGTCACAGAGACAGATCAAAATTAAACTGTGTATCTTGGTAGCAGTCTAGTTTCAACAGCACTGAGATTTCTGGGAAAAGCTACTTGTTTTTGCTTTGGAGACCTACATAGCTGAGTTTGCTGTTTTAGCTGCTTTATCTAATGTTCAAGGTTTCTAGTGAAAAATAGATGAATAATATTTACATGACCTGCTCTCATGTCTTGGCTGCACACGTGCTTCCACAAAATTGTCACCTAAAAAGATAGACATAGTTTTCTAGATTTCCTCAGACACACAGAGGAACTTTTTCATAAGCATACGTTTGAAACTCCAATCCAGTCCTTGCTCGCACATTAATTTGGCAACATCAGGGCAAAAATCTTAATAGGTAATGTTAAAATGCTGCCAACTAGTGTTCCAACTATTTCACTTCTTTCTGAATATCATACTCAGTTAACTGTAAAACAATATTTGATTGTTTTGAGGGAGTTCTTATGCTGGAGAAATGTTAATTACCATCTTTCAGCAAGAATGAGAATTGAAAGCTGCTATCAATGTTAACAGTGGTTCATTACAAGTGATCCCACCTTCCAGGTTGTCTGTTCTTTTGATTTTAGGCAGATTTACATGTGCCAGAGGACATAATGATCTTTCCATAATAAGATTATGTTCCTGAGGTATTACATATCTTCCTTTATACTGAAGATCAAGACTAAAGTTTGATGGTCTGCAATAAAAATCATACTTTAGATTCCTTAAGAGAAATCAAGAGTACTTGATCCATTACATTTAAAGCATGGGTATGATAGATAAATATCTCCTTTTTTTCTGGATACTAAGCATACACACATCAGCATCTGTAAGAAATGTTATAGATTTGTGATGAAAACATTCACCGTTAGTCTGTGGCTCAGTGATGCAGTGCTCTCTTCATGTCAGTGAAAATAAAGTTATTTTTATGCAACCAGTGTCTGTCAACAGAGAGATTCATATAGACACCACATGATCAACTATGCCAAAATATATTACTCTAACATCAAAATCGAAATTTCAAATCTGAATTTTTTTAACCACCTCAATTAACCACTTACAGACTAGTGTGAAGCTCTGATTTCTAAATTCACCACAGTTTGGGATTTTCTTCAAGAATTAAGATCACAGCAATTAGAGGAATAAATAGTGAATATAAGCAACACAAATAAAATTGAAAGTAGAACTATATTGGCTTTGTCTTCTTTTGCATCTCAGTTGTGGTGTTTAAACTCCATTTTTCATACAGTTATAAAAATCAAATAATAAATACTGAAGGGTGAATAGACTGATGCATTATTTTGGTCTAATATCTATCTCCAAAGTAGGTACATGAAAAATATTTTTTATGCTGTGGAATTAATCCATAATTTTAGAAGTCATATACTAACTTAAGCACTATAGTATTTGTACCTTTGATCTGACATATCTTCAATTTACAGTTTTCTGTCCAGTTTATTAACTTCTACTTATGGTCAGCAGCCCAAATTCATAAATACATATTGTTATGTATGTTTATAAATGCACACATATGAAATAATATTTATCTTTAGTATAAAAAGTCACCCAGAAACATTCTGAAAAATACAATAGCATGATAAAATCAATTTAATATAATTAACTTAAAATACATTGTATAATTTAAAGATAAACATTAGCTTCACAATTGTTAATTCATATGTGGTCTTTAAACATATTTTTATTATTTCTTTCCCCCTTTTTTCTCCCAGTTTTTATTTTAAATAGGAGTAATTCAGTTTAAAATCCCAGTGAGTCTACCACAACATTCATGGGAATGAGATAATAAATGTCCTACAACAGCCAAGGCAAGCCATCAACATTGTTTTACTGCAGCTTGATGTTTTCTGCCATAAAGATTATTGTGCTTCACACACAAAAAGCTCTGTTGATTATCAATCTTACATGTATCAAAATTTTGCTTCACCTTTTTCTCCTTCTGTAATACTCCTCACGTTCAATTGAATATTGTCTGATTCCTTAGTATTACAGTTTTTAAAAAAACAGTAGAATTTTCAAAGCCTTGAGCTCAAAAAAGAAAAAAAAAGTTAGTTTATATATTCAGAGGAAATTATAGTTGGATTTTAAACAACTTTTTTTATCATGAGTGTTTGGACTCTGACACCACTTTCGGTTATTCATTTCATATTTCTAAATTATAAGGTGGGGACACTGAGTGTATAAAGAACATCTTTTCCTTACTGAAACAATCACATATAAGTATCCTTAAGACTATTCTTTTCCCTGGATTTGGTAAGTAAGTGGTGTGTGACAAATTAAATCATGATGAGACAAATTGCCCATCCACTGTAACAGAGACCACACAAACCAAGAGCTCGTCTGAAATCCAGAATCTAAGAAAAGTCACAGTCAGAGTCTGCTTTATTCATTATCAAGGTCTGTCCTGGATATTCCAAACCTTGACATCTCACATTTTTTGTTTAGCCTAGGGATTTTGCTTTTGTGTTTTCTGACAAACTTCATGAATGTTATTTAAAAAAACCCTCAAATCCTATGTTGATTATATCTATTTTGCTTGTACCCTAATGAGAGATGCTTAGATAACATTGTTAGCTCAAAAATTAAAATCTGAAAGAATTAAACAAGTTCAAAGGAATAGATGTACCTTTCTTTCCCCTACAACATCACAAGTCCGAACACTATTTCTGTGTGTGAGTAGGGCTGATAAAACTAAAGAATATGAGCACATACCACCATATATACACACATATATAGACTCAGTGTTTACAAAAACAAACAAAACCTATGTTCCCTAAACATTATTTCATAGAACACAATGACAGTGTTGCACAGATTTCAATAAAGCAGTATGTATTTTAATAAAGGAGATAATTCAAGTAATATGGCCTGCTAGTTACCTGGTATAAGATGCTTTATTCTATAACAACAAAATCTTTCAGGTCTTCTGTTTTTTGAGTTTTGTTTGGTTGGATGTCTCATATCCTTTCCATGGGTCTATGAATTTAGAACGAACTAGTAAGGTCTGAATAAGTTACATACCAGGAAATGGAATACGCAAACTTTCTTTCCAAGAAGAACACCAATTCTAAAACAGAAATATGATTTTACAGTAATCTTCAATTGATAACTGAAAGTTAACAGAGTTAAATACTTCAAACTGTTTAAGATTTGTTGTCATTGTCTAAAAGGTAAATATTTTGTTATTTTGTTTAAATGTGGAAAGATATAATCACAAATGTCCTATAGTCTATGTTTGTTTAAACACCTTTTCATTTCTCTGTTGCAGCAGAGAAGCAGGGTATAGCTGTGGAAGAATGGAAGAAGGGTAATATTGCACTGGAAATGTTTTGGCAGACTTGAAGAAAAGGCCTGAATAGTTCTGTTTTGCTTTGTTTTTCTGTTTGAGTGTTTCCATTTTTTAAATATAATTTTAATTAAGAGAGTTGTCACTAATATTTTAATCAAAATCCCCAACAAGAACTTCTCCTTGTTATACTCCTCTGATATGGATGTACTCATGAACGTTTGTAAATGTAGCCAGTTATACTAAAGAAATACCAGACTTCACTTTACTGACTTCTACTATCAGGAAGTGATCTTCAGCGTCCCAGATAGGTTACTGCACAGCAGAATAACAGCCACAGCCAAACTTAATGAAAGACAATCTTATCTTACATAACAGTTTTCCTCTTTTCTCATCTCACTTGGTTGTCCTCAGTTATACTCATACAAATAAGTTGCACAAGTATAATATCTGATTTGTTATATGTCACTGAAATAACTGTAAGACTTTACCTATAAAGTTGGTAAAAATACATCTAATATTTAAATTATTGTGTATATTTGGCATACTTCAATATCTCCTTTAGAGCTGCACTGGTATATTAATTCTGGATTTGCATATAAGAAAGTCTTGAAAAAATGGATTTATAATCAAACAAAAAAGTAAAACACAAGAAAACAAATCTTCATAATGGGCTTAATTTTTCAAGTACACTGGAGACAAAAGTAACAGATCTCCAATCTATTCTAATTCTTGGCATGAAGGCTTCTTTAATCGTGGACCATTGATCTGACAGATTGAAGAGGCAATGACTTCTATTTCTTTTGGTGGCTTACATCAGTCTATTGTGAGGAAAACAGACAAAGCATTCAGATTTGTGTGCACTGGCATCAGATTGAACTCTTCTGCTAATGTCTGTGTTTGTCTTCTCAAGGAAGACTGGGATTATATCCCATCCACTGTGTGCACTGTTGCTGCATGAGCTGTTCATAAAAGCACTTGTACAATTTTTGTGTACTGTAATATACTGAAGTTTCTGGGCAAATAAGCTTTACAGTGGGGCAGCTAAGCCATCTTGTTCTTTCACAAATGGATAAAGGGGAATGTGGGTATTTCTTTACACTCCTGAAGAGACACAAGGAATGAATTTTTGTGGCTAGTATGTGTCTCATAAACAAGTCAATTGAGTCATCCAATGCAAGACTAATCACAGGTAGGCAGGTAGTGTGAAGAAAAACACTTTTTCAAACTCAGTTTGCTTCCATGGGACAGATAACTCTGGGTTCTGGATACAGAAGACAACTATTAGACTGTGAAACATAAGTTTCATTGATTATTCTGTTAGATTTGTAATTTCATAGTACAGTCCATAGGAAAATATCCAAATAACCTTTCCCACCTCATGCTGTCTGCATACGAAGATTTCATCCTTCACACCAGCCATTCACTCATTGTTTTATCTTCTCTAGGGTATCATAAACAATTACTGTGGTGATGTAGACTTTGTACCACCATTGTGGAAGAAAAAGTGTTAAATGTATCCCAAACTTAAAAAATCTGCAAACTCCTAGCTCTGTGGGATGCAAGGATAAAAATGTGATACCACTACAACAAAGAGAAAGACCAGACACGGATACTGATTACTCTTCCCAGCTTCCTTCATGCTTTTTTTCTGGGGAAAAGAGGGCATTTTACTCCTTTCTTTTACATTTTAAAACATGACCTTTCTTGCAGCAGGCCAGGTTAGGAGAGGTAATTGGACCCAGCTGTCTATCTTGTCATGACCCAAACCCAAAATTCAAAGTCCCTTTGTTTAATCAGCCTTACTACTACTGAAGGGAAAGAAGGGAATGGGTAAACACCTGAGTCACTTATCAACCTTAGCATACAGTAGAGGAGCAAAAATTATTATAAAACTAGTGTGACATTTTGCATAGAGGCCTATAATTATTGATAGAACTGAACTGAAAAATCATACTCCTATTTGTGGCTTCTCAGGAGTGAAAGAAAATTCATTAATCATTCAGTACTATAGTCTGCTGTTATATCACAACTTCTATTGATCAAATGGATCTATGATTAATCGGGTTAACTGATTTTGTTGCTTAAATCCAGACTACTTTAGCCATGGAATAATTTTAAGCTCTAGAACTAATTCTGAGAGAATGAATAGGGCTAAAAGAATACATTATCTTCTGATGATTAATATTGTTCTTCCACTGACCAGCCAAATTACTTTCTGATCAGTTTGTACCTATTTAATCTTGTTTTGAACTGAATATGATGATAATGATCAACGGAGGCATGACATGACTTGTAACATTTTCTGTGTTCATATTATGAAGTAGAACTGAGAAATAAAGTCTATGAAAATAAATGGGAAAAATTTTGCTTAATTTATTCACTTTTTTTTCCTAGCTGTAAACCATTAAATACACACACACATATATATATATATAGATAGATAGATAGTTTCCCTGGCCCTTAAGATTTCTGAATTCAATGAAAATAAAAATGAAGCATAAAAGATAATAACTTGTTAATCTCCAGCATTTTTTTATCTCATCAATTAATAATTATTTTTTTAATTTTTTATGCTTTTTTCCTAAAATGAAATAAATTCTAAAATGGAAAATCATTTCAATCAAATAACTACAAATTGGACAAGCAACTCAAACTTTAAATCTTAAATCATAATACTTTAATAAACCAAAAGTCTTTTTTCCCTTCCTGTGTAAGAAAAAGCAATTTGTGAATGTTTACATTTCTTCACTTATTCATAATGCTTTTAACAATTTTTTTTCAAAAATTAAAATTTCATTAGAACATTCCCCCATATATGTCACCAATTGCCTAATGAGACACAATTTTTAAAGAAAACATTTTAGCATCAATAGCCAATTAAAACAAGCAATTTTTGATAGTTTTGAAATCTGTATGTCCTCATGGCTGCTGGATAGTACCACTTCAAGTGGATCTACAATCACCTATACTGAGGTAAGCTTAAAATGTCCTCAGTGACCCCTGAATCAGTGTCAGTGAGTCAGATTTTAATACTCAGCACTGTTTGGTTCTGAACCTAAGAGCTGAGTGGATAAAAGTCTGTGATTTCTTTTAAAAACTCTCCTATTATTGCTGGAAGTAGATCAGAGCCTGGTATAATATATTGCAAATTCTTTGATTTCTGTATTCAAATGCCAGTGTTTATGAGAAAATTATGTCTATGCTATTAAATATGTGCCACACCGTAGTCACCATAGACTGTAATTTTTATATTTCCCCGTAAATAGGATCTGACATAATGCAGAGCCAAAACTCAAAGTGTTCTTTATCTTCCAGATCTTACAGAAGCTACTGAGTTTATAGGTCAGGATTTGAAGGTGGTTTCAAAACCAGATATTGAAGAATAGATAGAGCCAAGACTCATAATTGAAAGATAATGACTGAGGCATTCATCTGTGAAGTTTATGCGTGTTTTCAATTAGTTGCAAATGTTCTTTACACAGTTTAATACATGAGACAGGTTAGACTGGTGTCATGGTTTAACCCCAGCTTGGAATGAAGCTCCACACAGCCACTCACTCACTCCCCTCCCCACCAGCGGGACTAGGAAGAGAAACAGGGGGGTGAAAGCTGGAAAACTCAAGGGTTGAGATTAAGACAGTTTAATAGGGAAGGCAAAAGCCAAGCACACAAGCAAAGTAAAACAAGGAATTAATTCACTGCTTCCCATGGGCAGGCAGGTGTTCAGCAATCCCCAAGAGAGCAGGGCGCCATCACATGTAATGGTGACTTGGGAAGACAAATGCCATCACTCCAAACCTCACCTCCTTCCTCCTTATTCCCACACTTTATATACAGAACATGATGCCATATAGTCTGGAATATTCCTTTGGTCAGTTGGGATCACCTGTCCTGGCTGTGTCTCCTCCCAGCCTCCCATGCACCCCCAACATCCTCAACAGTGTGTCAGTACAAAAAGCAGAAAGGACTTTGGCTGTGTGCAATCCCTGCTCAGCAATAACAAAAACATCTCTGTATTATCAACTCCCTTTTCACCACAAATCAAAAACACCAACCCATACCAGTTACTGTGAAGAAAATTAACTCAACTTCAGCCAAAACCAGGAAATCTAGAAAAAACTGTACAACCTTTCAAACAATAGAGATTTTCTTTAGGACAATACAGACATTTTGAAACTGGGAATAAAAACATGAAAAGTCAAAGTGAAAGGAGGAAAACTAGGAACCTGGTATCCACTTTGGGGGAGTAAGAGTAAGGCATATTGAATCACAGAGCCCTTTTTAAGTTTGAACACTGCTTTCTCAGAAGAGCGGAACACCTTTTCAAGACCTCCTTTAGATGCTCTTGATTACATCTATACCTATATAAACCCATTCTAGGCACAAAGAAATAAAGGTTTTGCTGTCATGACCAAGATTCTGTCTTGAAACAGAGCATGCAAACAAGTCCCAAGTTTGAGAGAGAAGGAAGACAGACATGCAAAGGAAAAATAAACGCTGTACCTGCTCTCTTCATTTAATGAGTTACCTCTTTCAGTGAAGGAATTCCTCCTAGACAGCCTTTTCTCTGCTTGGCTGTGTCTCAGCATTCACTCGTGTTGTACATCATTTATCAGTACCAGCTCTGGGAGATAACCAGCATCTGTGAGATATGTGGTATGTTTTGGATGAAAGCTGTCCCTGTTGCCTTTAACAATGCCAATTGTTCTACATCCCCAGTGTTCTGCACTTGTCTTCTGTGGTTAGAAACAGCATCCCCAGCTGCAGTGGGAAAGGGTTTTGAATAAATATTAGGCAGAGAGCAAGCATGCTATATGTAAGTTTTGCATGAATGGTATTTTAAATTGTGATTAACAGTAGATTTAAAATTTGTATGCATGTCTAAATTAGGGGCCTATTTTCTTAATTGTCAGAAAGGAAAAACCATTATTGTCCTATGTTTTTTAGTCAATAAAAAGAGTCCAGCATTTCTGATTCAAAATATTGGATTCAGACTTGAGATCCCAGACCCTGGAGACTCTCACATGCCTGACAGCAATTCCCTCCACACTACACTTTGGTAGAAGAAATTTTTTCCTTCAAAAATATCTGCAGAATTTTGTGTCACAACATGATAGCTCCTCTGGTACAAACCACCCTATCTGCATCATTCAGTCCAGTCCTCAAAAACGTTGGGCATGAGGAAACTTTCTGATGCATGGAGAAGTCTGACTCATCTCTCACCATGGTGCCTAAGCAAGCTGCCTGTGGCTGCTGTGATAGCAAGAAAAACAGCTGAGATCTGTAAGAAGGAGACTGCCTCAGGATGTCTGTGTTCCCTCTTTAGAAGTCACGTGGATCCAAATTTAAGAAGATGGAATAATTTCTCAATTTCCATTCTAACCTTGACATGGGGAGTTTCTGGAGGTAACCTCCAGATGAGAAATCTACATTTCTACACGCAAGGTCACAGAGGTATTGTGTTCACCTTTACCTTTTCAGTAGTAGTTTTGGAAGACAGGACTGGAAAACACCCAGCAGTGGGATCCTGGTTTGACTCCCCAAATATACATGCTTACATGAATGATTTGAATAATAAGAGTCTTGGTTTGAAAAGACAGGTGTCTGCTATGGAAAGCAGGAGACTCTCTTGAAATGGAAAATGTAAATCCCCTCCCTCCGAATTATTATAATTTTGAAATTAAGGGGCTCTCAGGCAAAGATATGGGAGTAGGAATTACGGTTCTTTATTAGGAAACGTAAAAACAAAAATGCAGTAATAGAAAACAACACTGACAGAATATGACCTGACACTCTGTGGATCAGGGTGCTGGTAGCAGTCCCATTAAATGGTGGCTGCAGTCCTCCTAGAGTGACAGGCGTGGTTCTGTTGAAGCAGTGATCCTGTAGAAGCGTGGAGTGGTGGTGTAGATGGGCCTGGTCTTCCTCTGGGAATCCAGTGGGAAAAGGCTAGTCCTCTGGGAGTCCAGCAGGAAGAGGCTGCCTGTGGTGTTCTAAGTCTCAGATTATATCCAGGTAGGAATGCCTGGCTCCTCCCCCTGGGTGGAGCGTCTCACAATGGGATGATGTAATTTTGTCATGCAGTGACACTCAATGGCCCATTAACAGAAGATATTTTCTGGAGGGAGGATTGGTTTGTGGAAGAGATAAAGAAAACTGCCCCACCTGGTTTTAACAAGTGGCCCAATTAACAGAAGATAACTGCCACACCTCTAACAGAGGGCAATAGAATACGCATCCCCAGCCATATCTTGCATTTGCAATTTAAGTCTAAGTAATATAATGAAAATCAAGGTGAGATGGTATCAATAAAATTGTATTGGTGCATCTAATTTAAGGGTTTATACTCTGACTTGTTTTTTGAGCAACTTACCATGTCTCATTAACACTCTGGAGCTCATTATTAACTTCATAGATGAGATCATGGGGACCTGACATATTGGCCGGCTTCCCAGTTCAAAGACACTTCCATTGCAGAAAAATCTGTCCAAAACCAGGGCTTTACTCTTTCTGTTAATTTGAAAGTTTGAAAGTCAATGAGAAGACAATACCAATGCTTGCAAGTCCAAGGAAATTAGTCCTTTTTCCTTAAATTATGTTTCCAGTTTTACTATGCTGTTAAAAAAATTGCTACAAATTCGTTCTTATTAGTTGGTTTTGTTATTGCCTTGGACTTCAGTAGCTATTCTGCAATCACAAAAATGGAGGTTGTCAAGGAGAACTGATTTTCTCCTTAACTACAGGCTATTTATCATTCTTGCACTGTATCTCTGCGTATTTGCTGAGACATAGGTACATCAGTCATCTGTCATGTGCTGGTTTGCAGCTAGATCTGGATTGTCCCTTTTTATTTTCGTTCCACGCACAAGGATGAAAGGACAAGGCAGTAGTGACTTTAGCCTTGCCCTGAGGTGTTGCCAGGGTACAACTCAGAAATAATACCAAGTTCTGCAACCCAGTAAAATTTCCATGTCCTCCACTTCTGAGACATGTGCTTTATCTTAAGTCTTGGCAGGTTAGTTAAGGTTTAAGATTCTTTTAAAATTTGATTGATTTCAGGCACCCTCAAGAGTTTTATTAATACTAAGTGCAGTGAGAAGCCCTGTGATTATCATTTATAGGATCGGATGAGATAAATAATAGGCAGATAGGGGTTTATGCAGGCATAAGAGGAAATGCTTCTTAAATAAGATGCTTCCAATCACATAATCATCATAGACATTAAGAAGTTATTCCCATTTGCAACATTCCAAACCCATTGCACAGAAATGAATTTTGGTGACCAGTAGCATAATTAAAATGTAGAACGAAACACTATGAAAACTGTGAAAATATCTATAAGTTTTCACCTGTCTGTACTATTTCTAAGTTTTATTTGTTAAGGTTTATTCATCTGCTTCCATTAATCCTATGTGGCCCTAACACTGCTTCATAAGGCACCAATTTTTTGCACAGTCAAATAACTTCTCTGACTTGATGTGGATTGCTAGTAAAGAAGTGGCTGTTGCAAAACTGAAACAGTGACAAAAAGAGGAGGAGTATCTGTAAGCAACTAAACTTCACCATGCTGTTTCCTAATGTATTTAACAATAGTTTTAAGAATTTTTGATACCTAGAATTTTTCAGTTGTTTATAATATCAGATGCTGCAGCTTTCTTCGTGGCAATCCTAGTCTTCTTCATAGAAAAAAAAAAAACAAACAACCCAAAACAAACAAACCCCACAAGCCTATTTTACGCTCTGCTATGTCTCAAAGAAGCTGTCAGGTAACAGCGTGGAAAGTTTCTGATCATTGAACCTATAGTCTGTTGGGAATCTGGGTGTTGACATGAATACTTTACTATTTTAAATATTATCCTGGAAGACAAATTATTATTTGCCTGATTTTGCTGGATGAATGGGTTAAATTTTTTTTTAAAGATAAAATTGTATTCCAAAGCATTTAGAAAAAGAACAGCAAGCACAGCCTTAGCAAAACTAAGATATGGTTTCCCTCACTTACTTCTTTAATAGACACATCAATCTCTCTTGTCATGGTTTTGTTGCTATACATATAGAGAAAACCTCTTTTTTATTCAGACTGATTTACTTTTATTCTAGATTGAAGAAAACTAGCAAACAAGAAAACAGCACAAGAGGAATTGTAATATGTTGCTTCCCAGCTGAAATGCTAAATGGGAGCTCTTTCAACAGGGAGCATGCTATGCTTAAAGGCACAGTAAACCCTGAATATTTGTTTTCTTGTGCTGTTTATAAGCTTCTTACTTCTAATTTTTTTTCAATCCCATCTAGTATATGAAGAATTATCACAGTCTTCCATTCTATATAACATATTGTAGGTGAGTCCTGCACCTACAAGCACTTTAAATATCCTGATAAACTAAGGAGCAGCCAAAAGTTATAGATAATGCTGCCCTGGACATAGATATGACGCCTTGAGAGTAATTATGGTTTTATTCTGTGCAGTTTGGCTCTAGCCTTTTCACGTTTTCTCTGGATTTAATAGTTCACAGATCCTTTGCCCCTCTTATTTGATCCTTCCTTCAGATAACCCAGAGAACCTGCTGCTATACTATGCTAATGCCAAATAATGGCTTCTTGGAAAGTCCTGCCTTGTACTTCTCATGGCCCATTGCTTCTGACTTATTTTTTTACACCTTTCTCACCAAGGGACCACTCTGATGGCTCTTAAAATTCATGGGAACCTATAAAAATCTTCCCAAGTCCTATCAAAATGCTGATATTTATTTTTAACACCAAAAATAATTTTGGAAATTAATGGTAGATATGTATGAATGTATGTATGAAGAAGAAAATATGACAAAATAGTTAATCCTCCTCAATGTCTGCATCTGTCCAGCACTTCCATATGAAAAGAAAATTTTAAAGGTGTTTCTTGCTCTTTTTATAGTGATTAATGGGATATGATATTTTATAGTGATTTAATGTCATAATGACCACTATAGACAAGTTTATCAATATGCTCAAAATTAAAAACAAGTATTACTGCAGTGCATCTTATATAATTTTCACAATGTTCTTAATATTTTTCCTTCTTCCTAATTTATCCCAAGTATACAAAATCATTTTAAGCTTTAACTATACTGCAGCTGCTACTGCTGTAAGGATCAAAAGAAGGAAAAAATTAATGAGCAATTTAATTTTAGCTTGATTTAATAAAATTTTAATCTTTAAATTTTTGTGCATATATTTACTATGCAAAGTTATTTTCCAGAGTAGTATTTTCAGACTAAACATGGAAATTTTTCTTCAGAAAAAAATCATAGAAATTTCAGTGTGAGGACTTCAAATTCTGGTTTGTGCACATTAAAAAAGGCAAATAATATTGATTTCTGAACACAGAAAATTTTACTGCACTTCACAGTAATGAGAATAGAATCAGCAGACAGGAAGGACTGTGACTTATTTCCTGGATGTCTCTGAAAATTCTCTGATGCAGCTTTTTCAGTTGTGATTCTTCCATGCTCGATAACTGACACTTCAACACTCAGTTAAATTTAGATATATACTGAGCAAAACACACACAGATGCACACATTGTATATAAAATCCCACATGAATCTCTACCTTTTTTATTATTTAGAGGGAAAATATACTGCTTTTCTCCACAAACATCTCAGGATATGTCAAGGTAGATGCATTACTGCGGCATAAACAGGTGTAAGAATCTTAATAAAAATATTCTTCAAGATTGGTCTTCCAAAACAATTAAATACAACAGCTTTCAGAAAGGAGAATATAACTTCTTATTGCCCTAAAATCTACATCTTGAGTAAGATATTTTACTGTCTAAGGAAAGTTTTAGATTAAGAAAAAAATTGAGAAAATCTTCTTGCCTTCATTCTATAAAATACTATTCTGTTTAACTTACATGCCTTAACTCAACTTCTACTTTACAGATCACATTTCAGTGCCTGAAGTTCTCAGAAGACATCAGTTTTTCATATCTCCCATGGACTGTGCACATAGAGTGCTTCAAAGTATGCTTAAATAATTGCCAAAGTCCCTGGATTGAGATTTGGAGAACAGTAACTTCTCCTACTGCTGTTGTCATGAGGATTTTCCTCCATTAGCAAACATACAGGAAGGATAAGAAGAGAACTAACAAAATGCCAACTTGCTTCCTGTGATATTTAATGTCATATTCAAAGGGCAGCAGATTTCTTGTCTGCACACGAACTGTGGTAAAGCTGCTACAAAAAACAGATATTAAGATTAAATTTCATACTGATCCAGACAACTGCCAGTCATTCTGCAATTCTGATTTTTTTGCTGTGATTTTGCCAGATCTGCTCATGTTAACCCTTAAGACTAATAATAAATTTTAAAAATCCTTGACTAATAAATTTTAAAAACCTTTTCCACTAGACTACATGTATTAATATGTTCTTCCAAAAATAATATTTTAATAATTTGAAAATTTTCTGAAAGAGCTAAAAATATAATCACTGTAAAATATTAATACCTACCTAAAGTTTTCATACAGCAATTTTTGTCCCTGATCTTTGTCTTGGGGGATTTTTGTCTGATGTAAGTTTACTTTTTTAATTAGATTATCTTGTTCCCTATAAATTTAAATGAAGGAAACCAGTGATAAAGCATTTGCAGCACCATGCAATATGTTTTATACTGCTTTTGAATTTCACTGCTTCGTATATTTAACCTTCCTGATTCTGTAACACAAATTTGACAGCAGATACATCCTTTCAGGAAGTGATACACAGCTGCCATGATGAGAATTCCAGAAGAACCTGTCTTGCTACAAACTGAAAAAAAATTTAAATGCTCATGTACAATAAACTTTCACAGAGTTCCCTAGTGAAGCTGAAAGCAGCATGATTCTGAGGCTGTAAACCCTTTGCATGGAAAATGCAAAACTCAGAATGTTCAGAGAGAGTAGCTACAATGTATTGTGCTGTGCTCTGGTTTTCCTACAGAACACATTTTTCTTTATTTCGTTTTGTTTTGTTGTATGCCTTTCCCCTCCCTTTTGTAATTTCTCTTGTTTAATGTCAGTGCATTTGCAACTTCACTAACCCTAGTTATTAGTCACCACTCAGAGCAGTAGAAGACAGAGACGTATCAAGCAAGATAGCTTGGTCCCCAGTTGTTGCTGTTTATAAATAATGCTGTCAGACTGCCTAGACACTCCAGTCATTTATATGGATTCCTCAGAACTGCCTAAATGTGCTTAAAAAAAAAAGGTCATAAATGAAAAATGTAGTAAAACAAATTTTCTTCACCTTTTTTTTCCTGATTTTATAATAAATTATAGAAAATAAGGCTGTGTACATCGTTAAAGATATGTGCACTGTTTAAGAATAAGGTTTCTGACCTTAATGCTCAAACTCTTAGTGTATATTTTATCTTGCAAAAATAGTATTCTATTTGCTCTAATTTTATTTTCTTGCTGTTCACAAGTGTTATCACTTTATGCATGTACAGCCCCCACACCAGTTCCATGTGTCAGAAGTCACTAGAAGTGTAATAGTCTCACAGTTGGTTTTCTATCCTCTACTGTTAATACTTTCCCGTATTTCCAGAAATATTTCCACACTGCTTTATTTTTTCCCCCGACATATCACATATTCCATTGTTTCTTCCTTTCTCTCAGCTTCTTGAACTTTAGGTCTTTGCTTATTAAATGACAAATGCCTCATTTTTCTAGCATTGCTCACACATTGGTTCAGAACTTAAGAGTCAACAACAAAGTAGAGAAGAAAACAAATTTGTTTTCAGTTCTGGATGACCTTATTTTCTGATCATTCTGTTTCCTGACAGCAAATTAGGCTGACATAACTTACAGCAAAAGAACTTATGATTATGATTTTCTTTACAAGTAATTGTGGTTACATAGGCAGATAGAGTCTGGTTCTGGAAACTAAAGGCTTGAAAGAAAGAATTGGTTTTGATTTTTAGAATCATTTTTCTAATTGTACTTCTTCCATTTGTACTATTTTCTGAAAAAATTCTAAAAACTTCTCAAGTAGTAAAAATGCTTTAAAATATTTTTTTTTAAATATAGGTCTTGCTGACTCTCTTTCTGAAAGACAAACAGGTTGATTTCTTCAATTGTATTAGCTTTCTGTTATTAGGAGAAAGAAGTGGAGTATACATGTGTTTTTTGTGCTGGAAAGCAGTTTTTGTGGCCTCCTGTGGATTTCCCTGCATGGAAAAATAGGTTGTGTTTTGGTTTTGATTTTTATTATTATTATTCCTGAGTCCATTCTTCTTTTCTAGTGTTATTATTTTTCATCTGCAGTTCTGAAGCAGTGGCAGATTGCTTTTCTGTGTTAGATAATATAATCAAATAGATCAGTGTCTTAAGGAATACTATCATCTCAAAAATTACTTCGGTTTGAAAACATTGTGCTTGCTCTTCTTATAATTTACAAGAAATGCACCATATTTCTATAGAGAAAGGTGATGGGAGGATAATCTAATTTTTTTCAGTGTGTTTACTGTATGCATTCGCAGCACTTTACAGTCAGTTTCAGTTTCTTGTGTAATGTCTGCTAGACAGACTCCTCTGTTTCTTTGGTATAGGCAGGAATATTATTTTAGGTGGAAATTATTACTCTAAAATCACAGGAGGTGAAGGGGAGATTAACTACCATATACAATACTTGAAAATATATTTATATACATTTTTTAGGAATAGATACATTTCAGATTGATGATGCCTTGCCAAGTAAGCTAATATTTTCAGAATATCCAGTGAGAATAGGTTCTTCCCTGTTTTCTCTGTGTTAGCATATTTTGCATTTTTGCTATAATTATTTCAATTAAGATTTATTCTTCCACTGAACAACCTCAGTGTACATACATTTTCCTAATCAATCTTGAGATCAAATTCCTATAGAGATATAAATTTTAATATGCAATGTTCAAATTTTCACTTGCTTAATGTGCAGGCCAAAATCAGGGGATACTTAAGCACATAAAATTCTATTGCTAAATCCTCTCTATTACTCCTTCACAGTCAATCTAAACCCAAATAATTTTAATTAAAATTTCTAAATTATTGTGTTGCAATCCTTCCTTCCCTTCCTTTTTTTTTTTTTTTTGATCGAAAATGTTTCCAGTTCCCTATTTTTCTAATTACTTGCTGTTGGAACGCAATTTTTTTTTCTATTGTATATAGAGATGAAACAGCCTTTTCCATAAATTCTACCATAACAAATTCATCTTTAATTTCATGTAGCCTTCTAGTGAGTTTCCAACATATCAGAGAATTGCAAACTTATAAAGAGTTCAGTATGGTGGACAGAGTCCTTATTCTGTGAGTTAGAAAGAACAATGAAATGAAATGGAGGGAAAAACAATAGAAATAGGGAAGTGGCCCCACAAAGGCCTCACTGATAGATAGCAAACAGTATATTACAAACTAAAGGAAAGAGATAAAGAGCTGATTTGACTGGAAAAGAGAAGGAATGTAACACCTACTGTGAATTAGAAGACAGTAGTCCTGCAGAAAGGCAGGGAACAGAGCTGAAAAGGATTTATCCCAAATTAGACCAAATCTAGTTCTTTTGAGCCAACTGATAAAATCTGAACTAGGATGGCCTATGATTACATATGAGTTATTTTTAAAATTAATTTCTGAGCTTATGTAAGAATTGAAGACATCATGGTTAAGACATCTGTACTTTAGCTGGGATGGTACTTTAAAATAAAAGAGTACTGGAAAATATATGCTGAAAATTAAGTGAAACAAAACCACCTAATATTTCTTCTATCAGGATGTCTATAGTTTTTGATTTAAACTCTCACTTTTGCTTATATGGAATTGAAAATAAGAGTTTGGTGGAATTAAACATCTAAAGAAAATCTTTGCATTTAGATATCCAAGTTCAAAAAAAAAGTGTGTTTAGTTCATAATTCTTCCATAATCAGTGAAAAACTGAAACACTAGAGAAACTATGAGAACTTTGAGAACTATGAAACATTGTTCACTTTAAATTAATTGCTCATAAAACATAAGGTACGCTTTAAGTCTCAAGCCTGATACAATTTAACACATCAGATGTCATTGACACCCATAAAAATGCAAAGCACAAAAGCCTATATCTAGCTTTGCTTGTCTTATATATTTATAAGGAAAAATAATAAGTTCTGACTGGAAGGCCATGACAAAAATATTGTTCAATGAGCTGTACAAGCACAAGGTGCTATTGACATTTTGTGAAACCGTGATTTGCCAGCTCATATTTCTAATTATGTACAAAGAGAAATAAGCTTGGAGGGATACCAGTGCTTTATGGACTTGATCTTCAANTATGAATGCAAGTCTTTTATTTGTGTAAGTAAAATTATATGGAAGAACTAGACCTTCAAGAGCTGGTTACATATAAGCTACCTCCTTACCTGCTCTGTGTTAGAAATATGGGTTATACTCAAGTGGTATTTTGAGCATCTGAGAATTTTGAGATATATTTAAGCTAGTTCAGACAGAAAGATTGACCCTGTTTAAAGGTATCTCCTCCTGTATTCTACATAAACACAAACAAACTTGCATTTCTGGGCAGCACTCTGAAAGAAAGTCCTTCTGTCTTCCTTTGTTACAAACATTTAACTCATGATTTTATTCAGACTAGTCATTTTTTCATCCATGACAGTACTTTATAAAAGCAAA
>VXBC01006286.1:252114-372600 GCA_013399945.1 Ploceus nigricollis
AAAATATATTTTAAAGGAGTCATCTTTTGGAATTTCATCTGAAAAAAAAAAGGAATCAGTGAAGATGAAAATATTCTTGTTTTTCTTCCCTCTGCTGCATTGTCTCAGATGTGGCAAATTTTCCTTAGATTTCAGNTGACCCTGTTTAAAGTTATCTCCTCCTGTATTCTACATAAACACAAACAAACTTGCATTTCTGGGCAGCACTCTGAAAGAAAGTCCTTCTGTCTTCCTTTGTTACAAACATTTAACTCATGATTTTATTCAGACTAGTCATTTTTTCATCCATGACAGTACTTTATAAAAGCAAAATACATTTGTACTCATCAATTTCCAAACTCAAAATTTCCATAGAAAGAACAGTGCTTTGTTTTATCTGTTTTATCCTTAATCTTGTTGATTAAAAATTACAGTTCACTGCCATAATTACAACAGAATTAATTTCCTGGGGGCCTTCCATTGTTTTTAATTTAGGTATTAAACCCCATTGATTTTCACTCAACCCCTGTGAAACCTGAAAAGTTCGTAAGGGTCGGAGAATCTGCAGAGCCGTGAAGATGAGATGATTTCTGTATGCTTTACAGCAGAATTGGGAACCCTGTTGAAGAGAGTTACCTATCTACTGATAAAACTCAAATACCTGATCAATGAATTCTGCATACTTTTAAGGATAAAAACTACCAACACTCACAGAACAAGGTGAAGTGCACATGAACCCCATATGCTCTAAATTGGTAGTTTTCTGATGTTTGAGGTTTTCAGCTACTTAAAAGTACTAACATTACCTATGATTTTCTTCTTTAAATACAGAAAACAAAAAGGTCAAATTTCATGTAAAAGTATTTATTGTGAATGAAGTTCAGAATGTGTGAACTTATGATTGCAAATACAGCTCCAGGTCTTCCTTATTTTTATGAATTTTACTCCTGACACTTATAGTATACAGCTAATGAGAGTGGAGCACTCAAAACATTTTTAGTGATCAAAACTTTTGTTCATAGATTTTCCTGAAAAATCCATTCACTTACTGCTGATAGAGACCAGTCTTACATCTAATAAACATTTCTGCTTGTCTGTACAGCTCAACTACCTAAACATTCAGAATGATCACAGCCAGCTGTCTCTCAGAAGTCAAAGCATTTTTTCCCCTGGATCTTTAATTCAACCATATAGAACCTTGTAATGCTTTTGTGTTAAAGAGAAGCCAGAATGCAACCAGAAATTTATATTTCAGTGCTTACTAAGATATAATAAGAGGATAAAGGTATTTCAAAATAAGATTATTTATTTCATAACAATGATAAAAGGTACAGAAACAATCAAACAAGGAAATACAGAGCATTGGGAAAACCAGCATTGGAAGACTAAACTTTTCTCTCTCTCTCGCATTTCTTTTTTTAAATTTTTTTTTTCCTCACTTTTTTCTTCTTTTTTTCCTTTCCAAATTGCAGCAACAAAATATAGATTTTATAAATGACCTTAATATTTTAAAATAATTGTCTAGGTAGTTAGATTTACATTAGTTTTGTTTATTATCTAGCCTAAAGGAAAGCAGATCTGTGATTTACGTATGCCTGAACTGTAGTGCTGTTTTTTGAAGTTTGAAAGGAATGACATCTCTTATTAAACTAATTGATAACAGTGAGAAAAGAAGTCAATCAGGTATTCAGGCCCTTAGGCTTTCTTTTTCAAACATAAGGATTGCAGAACAGTGTCCTGCTAAGTGCCCAGCACCTTCACCAAAGCTGTGACGGGACATATGTAGGTCATCTTAGTCTGGAAAAACAAACAAAGGACCCAGATTTGTCAGGGACATACTTTTTAAGAGAATAAGACCTCTCAGTGTAGTAGAGATACCAATTCCTCTGTGCTGTTTTATGAGGAAAAAATTTTCATCCCTTCATCACATGGGCCTATTTATACCTAGGTCTTATAGTTTATCCATTCTGGAACAAAATTATAGTCTCATAAAATAGTGCAGTGGTATTCTAACTACATAATTACAATTCAGTGTGAAATATAGTAGACTGGTATTAAGAAGTGATTGTTTTGTTTAATTGCTGATGATAAAATAATATTAAACACATCCATAGGTACAACATTTATAGGCAAAATATTGTAAAGATATGTGCAAATAATATATGTTTAATAATTATAAAGTATCTTTACGGGGTTTTTTTAATTTCATAAGTCCTGATAAATGTTTGGTATTCTTTTTCTGATTATATCATAGCCTCTCTTAGCTCCACTAAGATTACTTGTTTCTGTAAATACTTTAGGTAATTGTACTTTATGTATCCCCCCTTAAAAAATACCCTGCTGCAATTTTTACGCTGGATTATCCTCATGCATATTGTAAAGACTTCTTTGATTAAGGCTGGATGAATCTCACAATATCGAGACAGAGTTAACAGAGATTGAATAACTTCCCAAAATGTTGATGGTTACCTGCATTTAACAGAGAATACTCCAGCAGTGAACATAGTGACCTTACCTTCATAATATTTTTCAGCCCTAGTTAAGAACCTGATTACAAATCTTTATTTCTTTGCTCATCCAGGAAATACAAATATTGAGAGAAAATCAAAGTAAAACCTATATCAGAAGTTTGCCTTCAGTTTTCACAGAGATTGAATCTGCATCCTAATCATGCTATATTGCTCTCCTCCCATTTAACAAATGCTATAATTTAGAATTCAAAATAATATGCTCCCCTTTCATATCAAAACATGAAAATTTTAGGATGCCTAAACTAACAGTTAAACAGAAATTCTGATAATAGTTGATTTTCTTTTCAGTAAGCTGTGAGTTGCTATTAAATTAAATTTGGTTATATGGGATTCTATCAGTAATCTCGTTGAATTTTAGCTTGTGTCCCATATTCATGAACCATATTAAATGCAGATATGGCAGCTGCTCATTTGGCTGACATAATAGGAATTGAGTCATTGAACTCCACAACTAAAAGCAAAAGCTATTACATTACTAGCAAAATCATCAACATGTTGTTACCAGGGGCTATAAGAAGTTATATCCTTTGTGTAACGGCTCTGAAGGGTACTTACAGTGTAGTCTCACTAATAAAATCCCTATTTCATTGTACAAACCAAGTTCAAGACATTGGAAAATAAATCTACAACAACTTTAATAGGAGCGTGCATGTGGGAACTTATGCACAGACATGTAAACTTATGCGTTTAAATTTGATGTTGAATTTCAAGCAGACTTTGTAACTGTTAATTGTCTAGGGCAGAAGAGAACTGTTGGCTTTACTGAGCATTCAGTGGCCCCTGTAAAGCTCTCTGAAGCCATGAGATATTCCCTTCCCCAGCTGATAACATGGGAAGAGATCTCTGTTAGTCAAACTGATGTTTTCTGTTATATCTCTGAGGGGCTTTCAGAGCCAGCTCAATGAAATTCTGCTGTCAGGAGGTAATCTGCTGCAACAGAAACTAGATAGCAGTTGTACACAGAAGGTGAGGTCTTAATTTAAGGGAAAAGAAAAATATCCTTGTCTAGAAAACCAAACAAGATGCTAAGAAGACAGGAATGTCTGATTTAATGAAACATGGGATATGGAAACAAAGTTTATAATACTGTGCTATGTATCCTTGAGTTAGAAAAGACTGTCTCAAACCATCTCCTGTATTTTCAAAAAGTACCTCAATCTTTCCAAAGAGCCCCATCACTACAGATTTTTAAAAAGAGTGGTAGGAAATTTACTTTCTTTCTACAGAGAGGTATTTCTTTCTTTCTACTAAGAGGTATTCAGGTGATAAAATGTGCTTGTGGCAGACTGAGAATAAGCTGTATGTCTCAAGCAAGCATGAAAACTGTTTCCTCCTCTTCGCTGTCTTTGTGCAATGGGGTACCGCTATTTTCTTCAATTCAAGTGAATTCATCTTTTGGAGAGGGTCCTCTGCTTTTTTTTCAGTTTCAACAAATATTTTTACCATTTCAAGAACCTGATTTTAGGTTCTGATTTTAGGACCTGTGCAGTAACACAGTCAACATAGGCTGCCTGCCCCCTCCCATTCTGACACCTCAGTAATATTTGAACTCATTGATTAATGATGCCTAATTTCAGAGAGAAATAGAGATCTTAATGTTCTTTTGCTTGTTGTTGGCTAAGTGTCTGTGGCTGTGTTCCTGCTTATTTGCTGAAAGGCACCACCAGCTGTGAGCCCTTGGACATCCAAGCTAGTACATCTATTTTCTTTCTCTGCAGTTAGGGATTTCTATAAATGCTTCTGGGATCTTGTGCTAACCTTTCTTTATTATTTTTTCCTTCTCTTTGTTAAATTATCTCATAGTGTCAAGTTTAGGAAGTAAGAAAAAAATCTATTAAAGATGTGGACACAAGTATACAAGTACCTTGAAATTAAAAATAGTTCCACTTTGAGCTAGTATAAATTAGAAACTTTAATTTGAAATCCACAAATATGAGCAGAACAACTAAATTTTGCAAATAGGTGTAAAACTGTTAAAATGTTATTACTAATGAGTACTAATAAATAGAGAGGAACTGCAACTCAATCCTCAGAGCTGAAGTAGAGCTGGCAGGAAACATACAGTTTAGGCAGATTTTTGTCCGTAGTTTGAGAATGTTTGATATGAAAATTGCTGGGAAAGGCAGTAAAAATAGGATCCCTTTAAGTCATTTGTGAGTCCTCAAAAGCAGCAGTGGGATACATGTCCTATAGGCAATACCATTTATAAACTACTTCTATGGGAGCTATTCATAAATAAAATGAGTAGAGTTCAGAATAAAAATGATGAAACTGATGCTTTTCTCACTGAACTTGCCAGTTGGAAGGAAGGATCAGCTAATGGGCCATCTCTAATACAGAGGTAACTGTTAATGAGAATAAATGTATTGGGAGCTTTCTGGAGGTTTTAAGTGCCAATAGATAATCTGCAATTCTCCTTAACTGCAGGGAAAAAAGGATTCAAGTCAATGGGGAAAAAGGACTTGAAAATGTTGCACTCTGTTCATTGATTTAAATTCTCAGATGACCATGATAGAAAAGGAAAATTGGCACAATAGAAAATAAAAACTACAACCTCAAGAGGGCAAGCATTTATCCTTAACAATAACCAGAAAGCATGGACAAGAAATTTTCAACAATGAAATTAAATATAGAGCTTTTGAAAAATCAAATAAGGCCTACGAGTTTACAGCAGTGACCCTATTTCTTTTATAATAATGTTTGAAAGCTACTCTGTGCCTAAATATGATAAACGATTCTTTGTAAGTTACAAAATTTCAGTGTCCTCATGCAAAAGCCCAGAGGGACAATAGTAGAAGAGATACAGCTTTTATAGTGTGTGCAAATCTCATGCAAAATATAAAGTAAGGATTTAAATCCTTCTAAGATAAAGCTTTCAAAAGACAAGGGTTTCTTTCTCCTCTATCACACATTATGGAATAGTAGAACTTTGAAGAATTCAAGCAGCATAGAGCAAAAAAGTGAGCAATATAATCAACTGATTTCAAAAACAATTTTGAGATTTTCCTAGTAAATAAAAATAAAAACAATCTATGGGATAAAATATGAATGCTTAAAGGAAAGTCATAAATACAGCTGTAGGTTTGTAGACCCTTATTGTCATAGAGAGAGGAAATCATTGTCAAAAGACCTTTTACAATGTAATTTTCAAAATTTGTTTATTTCCAAAGGTATTGCTCCATCTCTGTTGACTTGTTTTCAGAAATGTTCTCCCCTTGAAGAAAGGGAAGTGAAATTGCATTAATTACATCTCTCTCTCTCTCTCTCTCTCTCTCTATATATATATGTATGTATGTATGCACATGTGCACACTCATATCTGTACAACTGTATTAAAAATCTTGCATTATATTGCAATAATTTAGAATTTACACATAACACATTTGAGTATTGGCCATTATACCTATGCTTCTATCGAATTTGTCATGTTAATACATACTTAAAAGACTGAGTTTTGTTCTATCCTGCAATAAACAGTATGAGATTTTTATGGTACATCAGCATGGGTGGAGTTTATATTTCATTGCAAATTCCATGCAACCAGTAAAAGGTCATCTTTCCTGTTACCAAAATAAAACTATACTCCCTATGTCACATTCAATAAGCCATAATGCACACTAAAATGCCATGTTAAGTTTAATACCACAATTTCCCACTCCCTACCCCAAATTCAAAAAAAAAAAAAAGGAAAAGAGAAAACAAAAAAAACAAAAGTAAAGAAATAAGACAGTCAAGAGAATAAAAGAAAATAGGAAATAAAACAAAAGAAAAAGGGAAATAACATTAAAAACAAAAAGAAAGAAAAAAACTACAGTCCTGAGCCTCAACCAAGGAAAGCTTGTTTTCAACTGGCTTAAATTTCAACTGGCTCAAAAAACCTGGCAGAGGTTTTCTGGGGAGAAGGCAGCTGTCTTAATCTTTTTTTATTTTTTATTTTTTAGGGGTACATTTGTTTAATTAATAAAGCAGTTACTTCTGAAAATTTTTCTTTGCTTTCAAAATTCAACATCTCTACATTTGGTTTATTTATGTATTTTCATGTGGCTAGATATTACTACTAATCCTCCTGTGGCTATGGAAAATAATACTTTTTTACTGATTAACAAAGCCTATATACAATGTTACCAGTTGGCCTTTAATTGTCCCATGGTGGATAACACAGGAATGATTCTTTTCACTTATATTATTGAGTATATTAATCAGTTGTAATGGCTTTGCTGCATTCCAGAATATGTTCTAGTGCAAGCCATTATAGTTGTATATTCTTTGGACATTAACTGCTGTGCCACCTGACTTACCTTTTGTATTGTGGTCAGGTCACATACAAGACAATGAGCAAAGAATTCACCTTGAAATGAGTAAAGCTTAGTGGATTTCTACCTTTCTGTTCCTGGTCACCCATTAATATCTTGGACTACTGAAAAAAACAGCATTCACAAAGATGATTCCAGAATCGAGAGAATCTAAAAATAGAGACACATTTACAAAATCTCGAATGAATAATGACTGCATGCACTTTGTGAAAACTTAGGATATATGCTAACATTATAAGCCAAGACATTGGCACTTATGAAATTAGGTCTTCCCACTTTGCAGACACGGGAGAACAAAAATTATGATGACCTCAGACCAATTAAACCAAGAGGTTATTCCAGCCAAAGTCATCTCTGCAAAGCCCTACTGCTTTGTGCCAGAGTCACAAATCTGACCACAGTACAGGCCTGAGGGTATATGAGCAGAGACTTGTGCCCTTTGAAATCTAATGAAGTCCTCCAGCTACAGATGTCTTCTCTCACTCTTGGCAGGCTGCATCACCTGGAAGCTGAGAGGAGACAGCCATGGCAGTCAAATAAAACTCCAGGGCATGGCACAAGTCAGGGTGAATGGTCCAGCTGCCGTCAGGTGTCAGTGCTGCAAAATTACTGTGAGTCACAGTCGGTTTATGCAACACAATCAGACATGCTGAAACACTGACAGTAGCATTCTTAAAAAATTAAATTAATTACTGTTTTAATACTGTGTCTGTTATTATTATTTCTTCTAAAGAAGGGAGCTACAGAAAAGTGCCATTAAGAAGTTCTTGCCAGAATCTTGAAATTTACTGCTACACTATGCATATGCATCCCTGAGATGCAGTTGTCTGCTGGATTGGGTTTGGATCCGGTGCTGTTCATTGGAATTCCATTTTTGCTTTTAGTCTGTGACACCACTTGGAAACCACTTTCATAGGTCACAGATCTCAGAAACCAGAAAGCTGACATTAAGATTGTGGAGTTTTTTTAACGAAAAATCCAACCAAGTGTTTAGTTTTTTCATCAAGTCAAAAACTGTTAGCAGCTTTTCTTTCTTTGCTGTATTCTCTCTTTCCATATTTACAGCCCTATATGGTCTGTTGAACAAGAGAACAGGCTGCAACAAATCTCAACTGTAAAAATGTCTTTTCTCAGAGCTGGTTGGGACATTTTGGCTGCTGACACAATTTTATCTATCTTTCCCTGCTCTCTTCCTTCCTCATTTAAATAATATGAGAAATGAATATAAATAAAAATGGAAGTCTCCTGTTATACCTTATTATGTTGTTAGCAGTGACAAATATCTATTTTCTCAGAGCAGTCACCATGCTTCGTTTTAGCATCTTGCCTAGATTTTCTGAAATAGGATGATTTCCTTTACTCTCATGGAAGCTTTGGAATTTTGTATCCTGTTACACCGTTTAACTGACTTCTTTTCTAATTATTTTGTTGCTTAAATAGTGCATATATATATATATATATACACACACACACATATTTCTAGAAATGCTACATTAATAGCATTTACACAGGTATCAGGTATTATACCTGATTTGCAAGTAGCTTATGGTAATGTCTTGTATCAAATCAAGTTCTAGTGCCTTTTCTGCTGAGCAGGAACTGAATGAGGCTAAGATTGGTCAGATTCCTTAGCTCTGAGTAATTCCCATATAAGCTACCATACAGCATATGTTCTCCTGCTATGTGCTCACTGCATGGGAAAAGCAACCAAGCATCCATCCTCAGTGAATAAAGAGTGGTACTAGTCACACAGCAAGAAACTTTCAGCCGTGAAAAGCTCTGGCAAAGAAAATATAGTGTTTATGGTGGAACAAAATAGCCAAGCACATAAAAAAGAGAAAGGCTCATTTGTCACATGTCTCCATTATTGACATCTTGCGACAAGTCAAAAACCAGGAGAAATTCTTGCATTGACAAGTGAGTAATGACAGTATACAGCAATCCCGATGCCAGGGGGGGAGAAAAAAACCAGTCAAAAAACCAAACCCATCAAAAAACCCCCAGTCCAACAGCTAAAGGCATGCACAGGAATCTGAAACCTTTAAAATTTCTCTTGGAAGTTCTAGGCTTTTCTCTTACACTAGTTGAGCAACAGATTAGACTGTAGCTAGACTACCTATCCTTCTCTGAGACTTAAATGTCACTTGTAGGTAGAATTTGTTTGCAAATTAAACAGGAAAAAAACTTGAAAAATCTAAGAATCTCCTATCCCTCTCTGTCTTCTAACTATCAAGCAGAAAACTAATTCTGTAGGTTAAGTGCAAACAGTAGGTTACTTTTAAATCAGCACGCTTTTACCTCCTCATCCCACGCTGAGCTCAAAGTCATCAATTTTATGTCCACATTTTTATTTGAAGAAATTTCAAACTTTCTCTCTATTTTATATAGACAGTGTTGATGACAACAATTTTGAATCATGTCAAGAAACCAAAAACTGAATACATAAAGTACATGAATCTCTATGCCAAACTCCAGACAAAATTTTTCTCTTACCTTGAATGTGTGTAAGTAAGCCTTGAAAATTGCCCAGTTTTCACCTCCATGTTTTGATTTTGCCTATTATGTGATAAACAAATTTAAAGTGTAAAACTTTAAATTAGTGTTTTCATATATATATATATAGGAAATCGAAAACCAAACAGTTTCAAAATGAAAATAATCTGTCTTGGTCATAACTCTTGACATTTTCAGCCAATTTCAGCTGAATAACTAAATGTAAAAGACATGAATTCTTTTGACACAATGTTGGTCCCCCTGCTTTTGCAACACTAGCAAAAGAAATCTTGTTAAGTCTATAAAATAAACTAATAGAGAAACATTTACATATTGCTTGAGTCCTAAACAAAAATTCTGCTTTTAAATTGTAGTCTTCTTCTCCAATGTCTGTGCTATATGGAGCTATTGTTATGATTTATATTTATTCTGAGCATGTATATCCACTTGAAAGAATGCCTATGAGGGATGCTTAAGCTGTGTGGAAGGCACAGTTTAAATCACATCAGTACTGCTGAGTTCAAAAGCAAGGATCTATCTTCATGTGTTTTTTCTGCTGTCTAGTCTCATGCTGATTCAGAAACATTTTCATGATTTTACATTCTCTTCTGGTCTCATGTTACACTCATGGATTTTTCAAGACAGGTTACTGATTAAGAAAAGTCAGTCTCAGAATATAGAATACTGACATATAAATGGTTTCATTCAAATTATTTTTTGTAGGGATTAAAAAAAAACTCAAGCAAATTACATAACATGCAAAGTATTATAATGAAGTACTTTAAGTTGTAGATGGATCTACAGCTCTTTCCCCTTCATTAAAAAAAATTAAATGAAGCTTAAAGTAGGTTATTATTCAACATTTTGAGAATACCAACTATGCTAAATTATTCAATTTACTTCTACCATGTAATTGTCATTCTTTTACTTATGGAATGAAAAAAAAAAATCTGTGAAAAGTCAACCTTAAAACTTTTCATAGTTATCTTTATATTGACACTTTATATTTCAATTTCTTCACGTATACATTGATTCATTGATTCTTATCCTAAGTTTAATGATTATAAAGTTCAAGATTTTTACCTGTACATTCAAATGAAAGTAAAATATTATTTTGTCACCTTCAAAGAAAAATAAAACTTTTCTCTTTTCTTTTTTCTTTTCTTTTCTTTTCTTTTCTTTTCTTTTCTTTTCTTTTCTTTTCTGTTTTTTTTGTTTGGATTTTTTATGTTGTTTTTGGTTTTTGGCTTTTTAAAATTTGGTCTTAATATTTCTGAATCTTGTGTGTTATTCAATCATGCTGGACCATCTAAGGGCTGTCATACTCTTTACAAATCTCTGGATAAGCTTACTGAAGTGTTACAAAAAAATGGCTCTGCAATTTCAATATGTGCTATATTTCTCATCTTAAGAACTTAATTACAAAGGTCAGTACTGACCAAATAGCTTGTGGAAATAAGGTGTTAATAGAAGTGCATATGACTGCAGCAGCTCAGCCAAACCTATGGAAAATCTGAGGGATAGCAACGATAGTTTGAAGGACGGACAAGAGAGTTATTTTTAGTGTTACACTTGTAAGTCTGATTTTTTTCTCAAATTTCAGTGTCTAACCTATGTTAATAAGTAAGATCTTTTTTAAAGAAAAATCTGAATATTAAGAGAAAATTAGATACCAAAAAGTGATGGATACTGCCATATGCAAACACTGCAAATTGCTAGATATGTTGTTTCAGAGAGCAAAGATAAGTATTTTTTGAATTTTGGATTTAGAAAAGGTGAGTGTTTCTGCTTCCCAGCTAAAAACTTAGGAGATTGCAGCCATTTTTGATGATTTGTGCGTCGTCCAGACACGGAGTAGTGAAGCAAAATATTTGCCTGTGTCTATACTTCATTCTTTGTGGTCACTACCTTTTGATATTTTTGCATACTATGGCTGAGATACGAAATATAAATAGACAATTAATAGTTGTAAATGCCATGAGAAAAAATTCTTTTTCTGACCAACAATCTCAAGTGAAGAATCAGGGATCTTTGTGACTTCAAAGTAAAATAGAATGCAAAAGCATATGTTCCTCACTGAAATAAAGTTTATATTTATATTAAAAAAAAAATTTGCAAGTAAAAATACTGATTGTGTAAAATTAAATTTAAATTTCAGGTATATAATCTGTATTTCCACAAATCTATGTATATGAAAACAATAAATGGACAGAAATTTTCTGGTTTTGGATGATGTATTAGTTTTAAAAAAAACCTTGTCTTTCATACAAGATACCAAAAAAAGTTTAAAAAATAGATTGGAAATAGAGAGTATTTCACATACAAAATACATTCTAAAAACAACAAAGCTGAATGAACACTGTAAACAGCAGACACCATGGCCTGAACTGCAACTGAATACTTCTTGCAGTTTTACCCTTAGTCAGTTATTATATCAGCTCCCATCTATAAATACCCGCTCTTAACTCTATATAAATACCATTTAGCTCAAGGAATTCCCACACACAGACAGGTACAAGATATATGCCAGGCCCCATTTCAGCTTCTGTAAAATACGGACATCTCTGGGGTAATTGCATCAGCTGCCTTGTGTCACACAACAATTTTAGGAGAAGAAAAGTACAGTAGTGAACATAACTGCAGCAACTTAGTGTCATTTCCTGAGCTGATGGGAAAGCTCACCAGCTTGATGCCAGGACCTCTCCACACAAACAATGCTCATTTAGTAATTACAGATTTCTGATCCATTTCTATGAACTTTTATAACAGCGACTGCAAGCTGACTCATGTTTTTGGATAACCACTCAAGCTGATAACCACTTGTCAAGGCATTTTGCAAAGAAAACCAGTCCTCACAATGAAGAAATCTGAATGGCAGGTCACTTGCTCAATGGCTAGGAAAGACCTCTTTTATGTCTGGAAACAACCTTCTAGTAGCAGAAGAGTGCTGACAAGAGAGCTGGAAAGGGACTTTTGACAAGGGCATGTAATGATAGAAGGGGGAATGGCTTCAAACTGGAAGAGAGTAGGTTTAGATTAGATATTATGTTGACTGCAAGGGTGATGAGTCACTTGAACAGGTTGCCCAAAGAAGCTAAGGAAGCCCCATCTGTGGAAGAGTTCAAGGCCAAGTTGGATGGGGTTCTGAGTGACCTAGTCTGGTGGAAGGTGTTCTTGCCCCTAGCAGGGGAGTTGGAGCAAGATGATCTTTAAGGTCCCTTCTAACCCAAACCATTCTGGGATTCTTGGAATATTCTATACTGAAATGCATAAAACATTTCATTACAATGAAGGAGTTTAAATATATGATTAAGAGAAAGTGGGGGGAAAAAACCTCACTGTAATTGAATAATAACCAGATACATTTTGTTATGTTTGAGGAATTACTCTGAAATATTAGCAGGAACCACTTAAATAAGGAAATTTTGTAAGTATATGATTTACAGAAAAATTATGAAAAAAAACCTTTTCAAGGAGTAAAAATTCTTCAGAATATCTACTAATTTATTCTGCTTACATAGTAAAGATCTAGAAAATGTGTATGCAAATGCATATCTCAGAGGTACCTTACATACTTGAGGAGAAAATGTATTGTACATAATATTTACAACAGAATGCCTTAAATCACAGCCGCTCCATCCAGTTCACAGATAGATCATTAAATTACCCAGAATCCTGATATAGTATCAAGACATCATCCTGGTGTGTTATTTGAGTGGGATATCATGCTGTTCACACTCTACTTGTAACTGATGATGACAGTCATGAGACAGTGCTATATTTGATTTATACTATTTATTGAACTTGAAGATTTAGCTTGAATCTCCTGTCCAGTTTTTATAATCTTCTTTTAAGTGTAGGGCTCCTGAATATTGAACCCCTTATAATTATGACAACTGTGTGACTCTAAAAACCTTGAAGATTAACATGTTAGATGAGTAAAAGAAGGATGTCATGGATTCAAATTTCAAAGAGAAGGAACACAAAATTTAGTATGTTAGTTTAGCTTTGGGCAGGGGTCAAAACAGAGTTTTTTCAGCCTTTGGTGTAATTAATGAAATTTTGTTCTCATTTTTTTAGAAATAAGTGAATGATTCATTGGGGATTTACACTGGTATTTGAATAATGTCCTGACAGAAGTACTCTCTTTCAGAGGATCAGGTAGAGCACCTGACAGGACAGCTAATCTCTAAAAGAAAGCCATGTATTTCAATCATCTCTTTTAGAAATAGTTTCTTATAATGCACTCAGTAATTATTAGAGTTTGAAAAAAAATATGCAAGTCCTTTGAAAATATGAATCATTGGGAACTTGTTGGTTCATGTTAAAATATATCGAACACACATAGGGCACATACTGGTATCTCAGTATCAATCTCACACAAATATCTCTTTAATGTCCAACTAGTTATGCAGATGAGAAGGGCTGGAATTATTCAAAATCTAACAAGTTAGCCATAAAAACATTGGTTTTCAAAGTCTTTCAAAGGTTCCTTTTGAAAAATCTTCAAGAATTTATAACATCAATTAACAAGAAAGATACTTATGAATTAACAAATGTCCGCATGCAAGAAACAAAGACCAGAAAAAAACTTCAGAATATTTAGTTAGTGTTTATGCATAAAATGCATCACCAAGAGAATATCAAAATTCTGTACTGAGAACTGAGATTTATAATAAATGTCTGTGCTATCCGGAATAAGTTGTGAATGCTGATGTCTAAATATTTCTAATAATGAAAAAATATTTGGAATAATGCAATTTTTAATATTTTTTAAAAACCCTGCATACACAGGAATGTTATTAAAACTATCTCATGATACTACTGATACCTAAAAATCAACACCAGCTCATGAAAAGTAACACATATGAAAAACCTTTACAAATTTTAGCTATAAACACCAACAGATAGCATAGGCCTAATTAAATTATTGAGGCCCAGAAAACGTGTTTTAGAGTTATTCTCCATAGGTTTTTTTAAAAAAGTACTGCTGAGAGCTAAACAATAGTAACGATGAAGAATGCTAGGAATGTTTTTGAAGGAACTTGTAAAGTGCCACGGCATCACTTAGAAATTTTTATTGTTATCATACTTGAAAGCCATATTTATGCAGGGGGATCACCTACAAAAGACAATACAGTAGAACAAACAAGGAACAGAGAAGGGAAAGACAGATTATTAAAAGTATAGTAAAGCCTTCACAAGAGAAGTTTTTTTAGCCTGAAGCATAATGGGGCTTTCTGACAGGTATGTAAAACCATGCTAATCAGGAAAAGGTGAATAAAGAATGATTACTTTCTGTTTCTTATAACAGAGAAGCTAGGGGAAAAAAGATAATTTTATCAGTGGTTTAGAAACAAACAAAAGGTTTTTTTCTTTTCTTACATTAAAAAAAATAAAGTAATTAATAAGGAATACTTTCAGGAAAATAAATATTATTGTCCAGACAGAATGACAAAGTTCCTAAATGATCTGTCAAGAAAAGTCCCATGAGTGATCTCTCTAGAGATAAGGTCTTAGACTAAATGGTTTCTCTCTGTGTGTCTCTGTGTATTCCTAGAGTCATAACCTTGAACACTATTTTTCTGGATTGATAAAGACTATCTTGGGGCTAATCATAAATCCTCTTCCAACACTTTTTAAACTCATTCTCCTATCTCAATCTGACTGGTAACATTTTTTAATTAGGAATACTAATGTTACACATGGTTACAGAGAATTCTGCTTAGTTAAAAATTGGAAATCAGATAAAGAAGGGAAGACTAAGTGTCCACCATTCCTAAGTGTGCACCCTTCAGTTCATTTCTAGATCTGGGTAACAGCAAAGTCAGGTCTCACTGAAAGTTATTAGAACTGGGTTATAACACAGATTCATACAGAGTGTGTCTTGGGAGGGGCCACTGAGACCATCTAGTTCATCTCCCTGCTACAGCAAGGATTATGTTTAAGAGCCTTATGCATACAATAAGAAATTTGGATCTACAAGGCTCATACAATCAGAGAATCTAAACTTCCTATTCCCCAGGATTCACAATACTTTTATGATAACTGTGTATGAAGAACAATACAACTTTGCACTTTCATGTGGTGTTAGATTGTCACAAGCACATTTACTTCCAAAATGTTATATCATTTTCTACTAGCTAAGGAATAAATTTCATAGTCTTTTATGTAACAAATTCAATTTCAATTAGTAAACTGAGTCAAGAAGAGCTGGCATTCAGTGTGGTACCTTTTTCTATCTGTATAAGTTGCATCATATCAAGGATTTCTGTGAAACCCGAACTGAATAAAAGGTAAGGGAATTGCTCTGTTACCACAACAGTGAGTATATAAAATTGGAAATTTTTAAAACTACTCTCCCATTACAAAGGTAAGGTGGTCTTTTCATGATAAAAGCAGAGTTCAATAAGCTTTGTATTATAGCTTTGCAAAATTTGTGGCAAACTACAAGAAATTATCTAAATTTTGATAGGATGACATTACTATATACAGAAGAGAGTAATATTAATGTCCTTTTCATGGTCCATCTCTACACATGATAAAAGGTGGGATAAAAGCAAGAATTAGCTGTGGACATATTGAAAAATCGTCATTACTATCTCACATTTTTCATGCAGAGGAAGCACTTTTCTGTGCTCTGCCTTGCCCCCTTTATTCCTTCTAGCAGGCATATATCCTCAAAGCCACCAGTTGCTCATTAATTTATTACAATTTTCACCAGTGGCATTTTTTTGCTCATCCCTTCTTAAATTTCAACAAGTCCTGATCAAACATAAAAAGATGACATTTAGCACCAAAAAGCACAAAGGTTCATTCAAAAATGAGCATCCTCTCCTGATAAACATTGGAAGATCACAGTGACCTGAAGACTGATAAAGCTCAAAACACTTGGACTTAAAAAAAGAAACCAAAAATTATAAAAATTTGCATCAAATATTTCTTTGATGTAGAATAATCTTCGTGGATTTTTTTTTCATTGCTATTCTGTAGCTCCCTAAAGTCCGGCTGATAGTGAGTGCTCCTCCGCCGACTAGCTCCACTCAGTCACCCCGGAGGGTGCCACGAGCATGGGCCTTGCAGAGCTCAGCTAATGCAACCCTGCTAAGGCTGATTGCCGCAGCGTGGGTACGCAGCAAAGGATCTTCCAGTGACTACTCAACTCAAGTAGAGAAGAGAGAGAGGGACTCCCGTGTGCTGTTCCAAAGAAGTTTTATTCCAAAGAACAGGGAGCTTCTCCGGAGGAGAGCAGGGACAGAAGTCAAAGTAGGGAGGGTTGGGTAACAACTTATATATGGAGGGGGGCGGGGAGAGGCANAATTAACATAAAACACACTACCACACTATTCTGCCACTTAACCTGGGCATTACATTGCTTTTATAATAAATGGAGAGAGTCAGAGACAGTAGGCACATCATAGGACAGTATGTGTTGCAAAATTACTTTCTGTATAGAGAAAACAGTTACATTTGATGTAATACTCCTTCTTTGCTAAAATAGAAGTGTTCCCCTGAGTATGAAGGAGATTCTCTGTTAGAAAATTACTACAAAGCTGAATCAGGTTTTTTTCTGTTTCAACAACATTAAAGTTTTAGAGCTCATAAACTACTGGAAATAGTATTTGTATTTAATTTTAGATTTCCCAACAAATATGGGAATAATAATGTTTGGAATAATATTTCCTTAAATCCTTAAATTTCCTTAAATCCTTGTCTTAAAACGTTAATGCAAAGGAGTGGCAAAATAAAAATAACTCTCTTCAATAGAACAAACCCTGGACGTGAAATAGAAAACAGATGAACTTTTGGAAAATAAAATCCTTGTATAACACTGAGACAAAAATTAGAAGGCTTTTGGTATATTTAAAAAGACTATTAAGGTGAAAGTTGCATGTTAAGGTGAAATCAGTGTGTTAGAATAACAAAGGTGAGGAAGCAAAGAGAAAACAGACAAGCAAAAATGTGCCATTCTGCTCTTTTCCTCCTTTAGCGGAAGCACTGAGCTGCTGAACTGATGACTGCTCATAAATATCTGGAATACAGCTGGTCCCAGGACCGAGTATGACAGCTTTCAATAAAACATTCATTGTGATGGTTTGAGGTCTTCAGAGGTACATAAAATAGTTCCCAAACTGCACATTACATGCAGTTTTCCATTATATGCTGCACAAAACGTCCTTGACATTCAAGGGCTTGCCATACATATTTTAACATGCATCACTCCAGGGTGTATTTGAAAATACCCTCCACTTGCCTTTAATAATAATGACTTGTCAAGTAGAATCCAGATCTTGGTTAATCTAACATAATACGGACTTGATGGTTTTTATTAACTGTCAAATGGAGCCCAACAGCCGTCAGAAACATTTTCCCCTTCTGTCATGCATTTGTTCCCAGTGTGTTTCATTTTTGACCACTAATGTAAAAGGTTAATAAAGTGCAGTATTAAATGTTATTAATATTCAATATGCATGGCAAGTGAATAATTTTACAGATCTTTTATTTTAAAGATGTTGGGATGTTAATGTGGCTATTCTGCAGCCTTGCAGAAGTGTACGTACCATGCTGCATGCATATGCAATTTGTCTGTGAAGATTCTCTGCCACATTAGACTCTGAACTTCTATTAGAATTCACGTGACTGCTCCATAAATCTGAAGGGTTTATCTTGCTTCCAGGTCTGTCAGCTTCCCTCCTACTTTTTTCTTCTTGCTTTCATAAATTATGATTAATGTAATATTCTTTCATAAATGTTTTGTCCTATGTCAATCATGAAATGACCAGAGAAAGCAAAGAGAAGGTCAGATTTTCAAATATCTATCTACTGTCAGTATGAGGCTAGCTATCAATGCTTGTTTTTCTCCACAACGTTATGCTTCTCAAATAAAGAAACTAAGCCCTTTATGACTATAAACAAATTGCCTGAGCAGCAGCCAAACTTATTAAAAATTCTAAAAGTTAGAAGACCAGAGATACAGCTGATGTAACTATCGTAGATTGGCTGTGCAATGGAACAAAAATATTCTGAAAATTGTTCTGCCTTTATGTTAGTCACTCAAATGAATTTGATTAAAAAAATCTTAGAATGAGATATGAAGTAGTATAGTAGGCTGATCAAGAGATTACTAACATGTTCTTCAAACATACTTATTACAGATTATTTCTTCATAATTTTTTCCTATAATTTTTAACTTTCTAGAGCCTCAAATTCCTCCACTAACCAAGATAAAGGCAATGTAATTATGTTCAACACATTTAGCTATTACTTATTTGTCTGCTTATATACTTTCTTTAAGAAACACCTATAGATTTTAGCTCAAACCAAAATATTTTTTCTTGCCTTTTAAAATAAACCACTTCATTTGAAATTTTAAATTAACACAAAATTTCCTATCAGTCTAATCAGTAATAAAATTAATTCCTTGTAAACCTGAAACATGTCAGACATGAGCCTTATTGTATGGTAATATTGCTACAAATCATCTTTTGGTTATCTCTTCTAATTTAGACCCCCTACAGCGAAATAATTTTCCAGTTACTCAGTGTCTACCCTACACTACTATTGCTTCTTCTATAGATAGAATACAAGCCTACCAACTTGTAACTTTCTACTTTCAAAAATGTGAAAATCAGAGTTTGAGCAGTAATTTTAAGGTTGACCTAGAAAGGTCAACTTGTAACACACATACAATAACTTGCATTCTGCTTATGACTAGAAGAAAATATGAACATTAGTGTGGTGTCTGTGTGAGAATCAGACAGATGAGATATACTAATTCCTTTCACTGTACTGTGTTTTTGAACAGAAATAGGAAACCTAACACTTTTTTGTGGGTTTTTTAAGTATCAATTCAGGAGGAGGAGAAATTGATGACAACTTATGTTGTTAAGGACTGTGTGAAGCCAGTTAAACTTTAGACCATTTCTGAGCTATTTAGTAATTTTGTTGTTTCTTGTCAGGGTTTCATAGGAGACAGAACAAAACCATTAATTTGCTTCCTCTTCCCTAGCAGGATGTTTAATCACTAAAAGTCCAATGTATTTGTGGCTAAGTTACAATCCAGTGTTTAGTTGAAACTAGGTCAACAGATCAAATTTGCAGTTTGAAGGCAAGCTCTACTGATGAGTGACACTTCCAGCCCAGGTGATCATGAGCAAGCTCTTGCCTTAATGAAGTTCCAGCTAATATTTGCTGTTATCTTCTCTGAAGATAAAATGGATTACTTAACACTTGAGACTGCACAAAACAATGTGCTGTTTTCTGACCATACAAAACTTTGATATTTCCAGTAGACATTACTGCAGTTCTATACAGTGTTCTAAATTTTGATGCTGTTAATATTAAAAAAAAAAAAGCAGCTATTTTTCTTAAGTATCTCAAATATAGTTCTTTAGAGAAAACTATTACCAGCAATATATTCGCAGATATTAATTATTCATGAATAATAAAATTTACCTATTTCACATGGTCATTCCATCAGCTAATTATATATGAAAACTTATTTGCTTGCTGAATAACTTCTTGCCAAAGAGCACTTTTGGCAAACATAGCACCTTAACACTGCCAATTACTTTCTGTCATATACCATATGGAAAATAAAATCTTGAATTAATGTTTGGAAAAGATGCAATAATTACTTTGCTATGAGATGGGGCAGTTGTATTGTATCATATCCTATTGTGTTGTTAATTGGTTTTCACCAACATAAAGAAATCTAATCTAATGTTCTCCAAATGCAGGATATTCCATACATTTGGTCTCATATTATGACAGAAATTGACTTTTGATGATAATAGGCACAGAACGTGTTGCCAGCTTGTATTATTAGGACCTGTCTCAATGCTAACATGTTCTCCTCAAAATTAAAAATAAGGCAGAAATTCTTTCATTGGGTACTAACCATGTTAAAAGTGACACAAGGGAAAGAAGAACAGCAATAAAAGGAATGATAATTAGTACAGAACTTATAAGAATGGATGAAAAATATTTAAAGTTTTACTAAACATGTTTTATGTCCTATTTGTATGGTCCTATTAGTACTGATACTAAATTCCTAGTTTTAATAAAACATGTGTATATTTTTAAATAAAATATAAGGATTTTGTTGAAAGAATAACAAGGATGTTATGTCTTTTACTACATTATTAAACAAAAACTTTCATTTTTCTCCTATGGTGATGGGACCACAGGTCTGTTGGGCCAAAGCTGGGGGAGATGTAACTCAAGAGTGTGTATGGTGGGAGACTGTGTGGGAACTTCTTTGTGGTTCCACTCTGCAACACACATGAAATCTCCAATTGCTGAAGAGACACAAAAAGCGGGTAAATGCTCTACAAAAGTCATCACGTTCTAGTGACAGTCATTAGAACAGAACATTCTGTTACTGGAATACAAAGTGCCTCCTTGAAGCAAGTGGACTTATTCTGCTGAACTGCAAGGGATGTACTTAATATTTCCAGCAGTAAAATAGGAATAAGGATCTGATCTCTGGTTCAGCACTAGGGATTTTCAGCTTCTGAGTTTAATCTAAACTCTTATTTAGTCACTGAAAATCATATTTTTTTAAATATTTGTGATAAATCTGTATACTAGCCCTTCAGAAATGAGATGAAGTTTCAGGCATAGCCAAACTGAAAAACACCCTAACTATTCCCTTCCCCCTTTGCCACTTATTTCATTGCAAATGGGCAGTGTGCAGTGTTAGGTGAAATCCAGATAGACTTAAAAAATTGAAAAAATTGGGAATTGCTTAAAACAAAACTGTATTTGTACACAATTTTAATTAAAAAATAAAAAAAAAATTAAATAGTTATATTTTTAGAGTGGCCATAAGACACTCCAAAATGAACTCTCAGGGGAGGTAATTCATGCCTTGTTGCATTGATGGTGACATCCTTCAGCCTCATTGTTAACAGTGGTCCACTAACTATGAGTTAATGCTGCACAGTTTATGCCTTTCCATACCTTATTGCTTAATTAAAATGAGCCAATTTATTAAACTGGAGAGACAAAGCTTCACCCCCTACATGCCTGAATGAGTCTTTGAGCAGCACAAAAGTCGCTTTCAACTTTCTTGATGTCAAGCCTCTCACAGTAACTATTCACTGTGAGAGATTTGTTGGCTGTTCTTGAATACAGTCACTGCTTTCGTGCTGTGGCAATCCATGTATTTGCAAGATAATGAGTTGTGGGAATGCCTACATTCTGCACCCCTACCTTTGCTTTTAGCTGTCCTTCTGCCATAATAAAACAACTTTTTGGAAAAACATGCTAAATAACTACTTCTGAAACAGCAATATACTTTACTTTCTGTACTTTGAATGCAGCAACACTGTCAAAAACTGTGCTTACTGAGCCACAAGTTTCAAAAGAAACATTTCCTCACAGAATTGCTTAGCTAATATTCATTTGAAACAGGAAGGCAAGATCTAGATGTGGCAATAATGTTAATGCATTTGCTACAGAATTATTCCCAATCTCACAGAAGGTGAGTTGATAACAGAAAATGGTAGACTTGAAGTACTAAAGGGGTTCAAAGGTAAATTAATGAAATTAATAAAGGCATATCTTATGGCTAGTGACAGGGCCCTGTCATGTTTCAATAATTTTAGAAGCTTATATACCCTATAATTACATTATACCAAGCTGGTTCATTGATCATGTAGATTTTGTTCCACTTACGTTGAAAAAATTGTTTTTCCTAAATTACTGGATTTTTTCCACACCATTTCTTTTTCAAGATACTACTTTATACAAGTTATGTTCCTTATCCTATCATTTTCTTTAGTGGTCTTTCCATCAGCCTCCTAGAAATAAGAAAGAAAAGTTTGCTATAATGCTGTCTACAATTGGGGAAACTGGTCAGATTATTTGATAATACCTGTATCCTTCCATTCGTTGCAAAATGCTCAATTACTTTTCTTATTTTGCAGCTAGTTTGCTCCAGGTAGCTAGCTAGAAACTGAACTACAGACAGAAGGAGTGGGAAAAGATGTTGACTCCAGTGAGGTTATTACCAAAGTGGTAATAAAAATTACCACAGTTTTCATTTTAATCTTTTAAACTTACAGCTTCTTCAGTATAAATATAATTTTTATCATCGTTCAGTGAAAGTGTTATCCACTTCAATGAGATTTCAAGATGGCGTATTTATTTCCATTATTATTGCTTCAGTTGGAAACTTACCATTACTTTTATGAAATTATGACCTCTGCTTTTTCTTCTACTTTTATCCTCCTAAATGTCCATTTCTGTCGCTAAATAATGCTTTGAGTACATTATCAAACCATTTTGTAATGATTCATGCAGAGTAAAGGTATGGTTTTTCATTTGCCTCAGTATCACACTTTTCAATTTTCCTAGATCATTACCCTTGTCATGTGTCAGAATACTTCTGGGGCCAATGAATTCAGCTAACAATAAAAAAAAAAAAGCAAAATGTTAGTTGCAGGCAAATGATTCTTTTCTGTTCAAAATATTCTCTGCAATGTGTAGACAGACATTTGATATTATAAATGACTTTTCTTAATACACATTTTGGCCCTGGCTAATGTAGGAGTGCTCAAAAAATAATACTTAGTAATATTTTTGGGTATGTGAAGGGCACAGTATGGAAATAATTAGATTTGAAAAAAGGTCTCTAGGAGATCACAGCTCCTAATGGTGCTTCATATAAAATTTACATGCTAAAAATTGGAATTATAGTTTGGGCAGATACTAACACATTAGTGCAGACTAATGCTGGCTAAGGCTTCCCGTTCTAAAGCTGTTTTCAGTTGTTGATAATTTAGCTAAACTTTAGATATTTGGAGTGAATTGTGCACGCTGTACCACTTTGATTGCAAATTTTGACATAAAAGGATCCAAAGGCTATAAAAATGTGTATAGAGGGGAAAATTGAAAAAAAAAAATTAGGAAAAAAAATGAAGGAAAAAAAGTTTGTGTGAAAAAGAGAGGCTAAGAATGCTTCTTGTTAAGAGACAGTAATATGTCTATAATTTTGGAAAAGGGTGTCAGTAAACAGTTTTCCAGCTTTCTGCCACTTCTGTTTATCAAGAAAAAAATATGGCAGACCACAATTCCATCACGAATTCCAAATCCAGTGATGTTATTGACATGCATTCAGGAGACACCTGTTAAAGATTTACTGCTGAACTCTCAAGCTGAGTTGCATTTCATCCAGAGAGGACACACTGTTTCTATTTTCTGAAGAACTCTGAGCCTCCAAAGAAGTAATCAGCCACGGCCAGAACTGACCTGAACTTGTACTGCTTCACGTGATGGACCCATGAGCACAGACCTGAAAACGAGACGTATGTTTCTTTGTGATTTATTCCTTTTCCTTTAAGCTTCAGGAGAGTGAGGAGTGAATGAAATCACAGACAATAGAGAAGTTGTAGGACAAATGAGAGTGTGGTAAATAAGAAGTGGGTATAAGGAGAACTGTGTTATCTGAGAGAGAAGCAGAATGGCTGAATCAGTAGGGAGGAAAGCTATTTGCTGATAGGGAATTCAGAGATGCATTAATATTGTACAAGAGAAGAATTATTATCCCAGGGTTCAAGAGTATGACAGAAGAAGGGGTTGAGGAGGAATAGGATTAAATGAAGATAAACCAAGAAGAGTAGAGGCAGAAATATGCTTTGGGTTTTGTTTCTCGTTTGGCACAGTCTCATCTACAGCTGTAACTGATTGCAAAGTCGTGAGATCCTACATTAATTTTCTGACAGAGAAGGCTCTCTAACAAAATAAATTCCTCTCTGAGTACCATTTCCAAATAAAAAATCATGCTCTGGTATGATTTCTTCATTTATTTTAAAGGTTTTTTACTTTTTAAAGGAAATTGCATCCAAGAATCATGTAAATAATTTTAAAGTCGACCTTGAATTGCATAGTACCATCATTGCATAGTAACATTTTCAGTTCTACATTACTACTGGAAACTTTCTCCAATCATGTATTATTAGCATATTTTGAAAGACAGAACAATTCTCTTTTCAAAGGTCACAGTTTCTCAATTCAAAAGGAACTGGGGGGGAAGAAAAAACAAAACAAAAGAATGGTGATAAAAAAAGGAAGATGAAAAGGAGAGAACTTAAGCAGCAGGAGCTAATCTTTGGATAAGAAGAAGAGAATTAAATTCACACTGAAATCTTGAGCTATTTTTGGAGTGGTTTAAGTGGCATTTGGTCTACTGACAATGTTATAGGACAAGAAAAATTTAATTTCCACTCAGTGTAAGTAAGGAATTTCAAAAAAATGTCTGGGCAAGGTTTTGATTTTCAACAATTATATTCACTCAGGGGCATCTTTGTTTTAAAAAAAAGTCTCTTGCACATAAATAAGTCATATTTTACAGAGGGAAGTGGTTTATATTTGAAATATATTAATTACAGAGTGTGGTGCACTTTGTCTCATAGTTCATTCTTTTTCATGTGACTGAAACTGTGGCAACTTTTGAAATACTTCTGTTTCCTTTTCAGCAGTTTATCAAAATAAGGAACTGTTAAACTCCAGATACCTAACTATTTTTAATCTTGTTTATAGCATAGGTTTGCAGGAATGTAACAACTGCGGTGTTCCTCTGAAATCAAAGTTAAAAACATTGCCTTTTGGCAACATTTAAGCATTCCTCCGGCAGAGGAAACAAGTCTGTTGCAGTCAACACACCTAGAAAACATTTGAAGTCTGGCATCACCATTGAGGCACTCAGCCAATCACTTTCTAACCTGAAGGTATAAACAGACAGACTGCAGTAGGGGTTTACAGAAGCACTTGAACCTCAATACAGTAGGTGACAGCAGATATAGTAGAGAACAGATATATATGAGACAAAGGGAAAGCTGCTGCTCATTTATCTGTCTCAAGGAAAGACTATTATAGATCAGCAGTTCCTTTTGCTTTCCCATTTTTTTGTAATCATTACATATCATTGGGAAAAAAAAAGGCATAGTGCATTCTTAGGTGTTCCTTTACTTCATAGTTCATAGAGAGGACTTGTAGCATTTGGAAGAGCATTTCCTTCATACAATGTAAAAGATGAATGATAAACCGTGATTAGAATGAAAATAATGTTCTCTAATGATTTTGAAGTCAAGCAGCAAATAAGAAAAGTGACTGGTAATTCATTATGAATTTCATGTCTATCAATAAAATACCTGAAGCAAGAGAATCTCATAACATTGTGTAGCCACCTTTGTTTCACTAACTGAATTTGCTTTGTGGATAATTATGTAAAAGACAATGAGTCTTTTAGCACATTGATTTTCCCAGGGGATTATAAAAAAAATAGGTGTCTGTTTTTAGATGAAAAGTATTCTTTTGGGGCTCCTTCTTCCTTGAATATTGTTAACTATGCTCTGAGTTGCAAGCATGCAGAAGGGTAAATTCAATTATTGTGCTGAAAACATTCTAAATGTTCATTTAGAAATTTTTGTTCCATTCCTAAGATGAGTTTCTAGCAATGTGTTAGATTAGTCCATGGGAAGAAGTCTCATTCAGGGTATCCTATACCTGGTACTCCTGTTACTGAGTGTTCATACAGATGTCTTATTTTAGAGGGAAGACATATTTCATTAATCTGAAGCTTCATCATCCTTGTTTATACTACAATATTGTGGTGAGTTGGGCTTGTCTGTCTGTCAAAGATGTCCATTCAGCCATTCTTTCTCTTTCCCTCCACAACTAAGCTCATGAGCTAAGATGAAAAGAGGGAAATCACTTACTGATTAGTGTTAGGGGATTTTTTACTCTAAAGGAGATGCACTTTCTCAGAAGTTACTCCCTGTGGCTATGGGGCTTAGCTGTGCCCTGTGGTTTGTTGGACCAAGCTGCAACTGGCTAGGTAAGGTTCAGGGAAGCCTCAGCCTGTCCTCACAAAGTGTGTGCTGCAGTCACCCTGCTGCCAGAGCATGGGCACTTGCAAACCCACATAGACATTTTCTGTACCATTTTGAAAATAATAAATAAAATCCTGTCTTTATTCACTATACAAATAAATATTCAGTGTAATAAACCACAAATAACTAATAGCAAATGTGAGAAAGGACATTTTGTTATAGCTTTATACAGAATAGTAAAGAAAGATCAAACAAAAGTCTATTACAATCAAAGTTCGCAAGGTTTTTAAATATTTAAATCAGGTAGTTCAAGAATATAATATATCCTTAGCAGGAAATAGCTTGATATATTAATTTAAAACCAAGAAAGAGGATACAGAATAACAGAGCAGACTTTTCTTTGGACAATCTCTTTTTGCTTGTTTCTCATTTTAGCACAGTCAAGAAAATTACGCTTGTCATCAAAGGATTGGTAAAACCAAATCCACTACATCCTGGTGTATGGAAAAAGCAAAGAAATTATGAGCAAGGCATGAGAAACTATAGGAGGTCCTGTGAGATGAGCAAGTGCAATTAGAGTGTCAGTAACATCTAAATGAAAATTAATATCACTTCTCTTATTATGAACTAAACCTGTGAGACCCTACCTAATCTTCAAACAGAGATCTGCAAAACTAGGGCACACAGAGCTCAGAAGTAACACTAACAGTATTAAAACAGTAACAGTATTAAAACACAAGCAAAAAAATTTCATGACAGGATGAGGAACAATGACAAGAAACTGCAAATTTCATCTCAATATAAGGAAGAACTGCTTTATGTTCAGAGTGGAAGAGCACTGGAACAGGCTGCCCTGGGAAGCCATGGAGACTCCCTATCTGGATACATTCAAAACCCAACTGGAGAAGTTCCCATGTCACCTCCTCTAGGTGACCCTGAAAGCGGGTTGGACAGAATCATCTTCAGAGGTCACTTCCAAACATAATGATTCTGTGATTCTGTGATTCTGTGATTCTGGGATTCTTAGAAAGAAAGGGCTGCAAGCTTAAATGAAGCTGGCATGCAGACTTGATTTTGTTTTGTCATAAATAGGTCTCACAGACTTTCAAAGAAATCCAAATGAATATTGTATATTTGAGCAACTGCAGAATTACCTTATCATGTGGACATCAGGAAAAAGTATGGCACCTGCATGATTTTTCTGTAGTATATGTCCAGAATTATTATCTTCAAATATTCTGTGAGGCAACTAGAGATTTTTAGGCTGGGGCAATTCATCAGGTACCATAACACATCTTTGTCCCAAGACCATTGTTTGGAGTGCATCTGTCCCTTCTAGCTACTAATCCTCATATTTCTACAAATTCCTATTCTAACAACTTTCTTTTCTTAACCCTGTCTCTTTGTTTCCCTGCTGTCTTTCCTATTGCGTTGGAGTCCTCAAATGTAGCATGGAAACTTTAAATCATCTTTATTATAGAAATAGTGCATAGCCTGCCCATGGCAAACTCAATGACCATTTCACATAGAGAAACAGCTAGAAGAGCATTCTGAAATTAGCTATATAGAGTTGCCTGCAAATGGAAAGAATACTTTCTATTGTTAAATTGACTATATTTTTGGCCCCTAATGGGTTACAAGTAGTGACTTAGAGTCTGTCTTGTATTAGCCTAACTCTTATTCCATTTTAGTTAATCTACATTATTGGCTTTACTTATTTAAGAGTACTAATATGTGATCATACTCCCAGCAATTTTACAATTTAAGCTTTAAAAAACTACTATTTAAAAATAATTTATTTTTATTGTTGGTTTTGAATGTTCAGCACATCAATAGTAAATTTCAAATTTAAAATGATAAATATTCTGCTTATAGGATCTATTGTCCACATAATTCATAGCAGTTCAGTATTTTTACACTGAAAACTACTGGTTTCATTTTTATTACTGAGCAGATTTAATTCTGTTTTTTGATAGTTCTCAGTAATCATATCTAAAGCAGGTAAAGCTAGATCCTAAGTTCAGAACTTCAGGTTTTACCCGTATGTCAATGCCACTATCTTAAGTGTTACTGGTTGAGAGCCAACCTGTGTGTTTTAAACTTAACAAAATTTCTGGGGGAAAAATATGTTAGTTGTGGAACTTATCAAGCGCCTTGATTAGGTGTCAGTCCTTTTTTTCCCCTCCACATGAATAAAAGCAAACTTTTCCCATAGTAAATCGTGTGAAACCACTGCCATGAAAATGTGGGGTCACAGACTATTTTACAGCACTGGTGGTAATAAATGGCAAGCGCTTACCCATAGGACAACAATTCACAGCAATTTCTTTTTACTGCAACTGGTACTTGTGACTGCAAGGTGAGAGACTGTGAATGTACAGAGCATTTAAAGCCTTGAGTACCTTGCTTATTAACCCAGAATTTTAACTATTGGCATTACAGACAGGCTTCTGTATTTGTAGCATGGTATTTTAAGGTAAAAGGTGTGTCAAGTTTTATATAGAAAGAAAGGTCTTTTGCAAATGAATTTGGCTGGTGTATTTTTTTTTAACTTTTCCTTTAAATTGCTTGGGTTTGACCAGTACAGTAAATTATTTTTGGTAAAAGAAGAATAATTACCTGATTACCTGTCCAGATTGTTATGAACATAAATTGTTTTTAGACTCAATATGCCAACGCTGAAGAATATAATTTTATACATACAGTTCATTTCCTCACCACAAAAGTGATACAATTCTTCTGCTTTATGATGCCTGTGTCTAAAACACAGTAGATACAAGTTATTGTTCTTAAACACTTCTTCTTCCCCAGGTAAAATATATTTAACAAAAAAAAATCTTGCAAAAACAGGGTTAGAACTTGGCACCCATCAAAAGTCCTAGGGCAAATTAATATAATGGAAGTATATTTAAAGCGACCTATCACTACCTAATAATTACATAAAATATTCAGGAGTATTATGGTAGTAATCACTAAATATTGACACTAAATATTTAAAGTATGGAGAGTAAGCCTTCTATTTTTTTTAATGCAGAAATTCTATTATTTATTCCTTAAGTGAATATATCAGGCCAACACTCCTGTCTCTTCCTGGGGTTTTTTGAAAGTGTGTTCCCTTTTAGCCCATTACTGTATAAAATGCAACAGGAGTGACCAGCGGATATATCAGCAAGACAAAACACTTTTGTATAAAGTTGTTTCAACTAACACAGCTGAAAGAGCATATAACACTACAAACTTTGATGAGTTAGTGAACCTGTGCATTATTAATAAAGGAGCTGTTTGGTGGGGAAATATTACTTTAAATGAAATATGAATGCATTGCTTGTGCATCAGAGCAGCACTTAGTTTTACTTGCACATTTACAGATAATGAAGCTATAATAAAGTTGAGATCAAGTCAAAAACATGAGATTAAAGCATTCAGTACTATGCATTTTGCAGATCACTTTTGCTGCTGCCTTGTACTCAGAATTCTCAAGGTCTTAAACACTGGCTATGATAAATGTAATAGCATTAATTTTTGCAGTCTATTGTAATATATTTTATTTGTCCTAATTATCTTTTGAGATGCTGAAAAACAAAACAACAAACAAAATCAAAATAAAAACATACCAAATGTCTATGGCTATGGAAAAAAAAATAATTACATGGGCAACCATAAATTAAGATATTTCCATTTGACAGTAACTATCAATGAATAAAATATATCCTTTACCAGAGATTGCTATAACTCTTCTACATATATGGACTTTATAAGCAATCCATAAAATAACTTTACTATATAAAAAAGAAATATTTTCTTTTTCTCTGATGATGATTTATTTATGGCCCTGATTTTCAAGCATATATATGTCATGAAATGTCCACTCTACTGTTACTGCATTTGGGGAGTTTTTGTATTAACTCTGTGGTTAATAAGTCCATAATTTTACAACTGACTGCACAAGGTGAAATGAAAACCAATGTCTAAGTATAAAAGTTCTGCTATTATATAATTATTATTTTTTCAGCCATGATTTTTTGTGTTTAATCCCAAATTAATATTTTAAATCATATGTGTATTTATCAAAGTTTCGTGGTGGGTTGATCTTGGCTGGTTGCCAGGTGCTCACCAAGCCGCTCTATCACTGCCCTTCTCAGCTGGGGTGGGGGAGAAAATAAGATGGAGGAAAACCCCTAACTTTTAGGTCAAGACAAAGATATTTTATTAGAACAAAGGAAGAATGCCAAAAAATTTACTTCTGCACTTCTGATCAGCAAGTAATACCTGTCCATTTCCCAGGAAGTCAGGCTTCAGCACACATTGCACTTGTTCTTGAAGGAAAACACTATAAATAACAAACATTCTCCTCTTCCTCCTCTTTACTTAGCTTTTATATCTGAGCAGACACCATAAGGCATGGAATATCCTCTTGGTGAGTTTAAATCAGCTGTCCTGGCTGTGTCTATTCCCAAGATCTTGCCCACCCCTAGCCTAGTGGTGTGTGGGGAAGGTTGGAGAGACACAGCTGATGTTGTGCCAGCATTGCTCAGCAGTAGCCAAAAAATCTGGTGTGCTGTCATCACCTTTCTAGCTACCAATGGAAAGCACAACACTGTGAAGGCTGCTGTAGGGAATAGCATCTCAGATAGACCCAATGCAAATGTGTACTTGTATGTAAAAACATTTTTTTCCCATATGTGTGTGTGTGTATGTATGATACCTGAAAAGAAAAAAAAAAATTGAAGTCTTCGTCTTTTTGGGTTACTAAAAGTAACATTTAGAATTAAAGGGATTCTAATATGGGTTTTCACATAAGTAATATTATGTCTTTTACATGAGCCTTCTGAAAAGCAGTTTTCAAGACTGACAAGAAAAGGTTTTTGTAGTGAAACAGAATAGAAGAATATCTTTAGATGAATGAATATTAAAAGCAATCAGTTTGAACTCAGGAAACTTGGAGAAGGCTAAATAAGTTTGTGTCACTTTGGTGCATGAAATAGAAAAACTCAGTTAAACAACATATTAAGAGAGAAAATATCAATGTTTTCATCTATAATATTTCATCCTTAATCCCTTGAGTTTGCCAAAAGTAGCAAATGAATTTTGCAACAGCTAGGAATGGGATGGCTGGTGTAAGATAAGAAGAACATTTTCTTCAGAGGGTGACTTTCAAAATGTTTCTCAGTTGAATAACCTGGAACAGTTTCAGCCAATGTGCACAGGACCTGGCTAAAGAGAGACAAAGGTTCTTTATAATTTAGAACACTACCTAAATACTTTGTGTTGCTGGGCTGAGTAGCAACACTGATAAAACAATATTCAGATGCAAATCACCTTGAAAAATATTACTGGACTACCTATATAAAAGACTCAAACTAGAAATTATTTTTTAACATCTTTTTCTTTTCACATTTTTTTGAATCCAAGGATCTTTAGAAGTTTAAAATTAAACTTGCATTTATAATGAACTGTAGTGTATAGTAATTGAATTCTGTGAACTACACTCTTGAAAAATACTCCATTGTCAAGTTATGCTTAAGTAAGTCCTGTATTCATTTACTGAAAAGCTTTTCCATACTCTGTATTCCATACTGTACCCACAGAATGTTATTATAATTTTGCAGTGTTGACTTATATAAAATCACAATTTTAGGATGTATTTGGTTTTTTTCCTTTTTTTATGTTCACCATTTACATTCTCAATGGATCTGTTTCTTAAGAAAGCATATTTTTTCTCAATCATATGAGAAATTAGGACATAGGAAAAATGTATTAGTTGTACATTTTGAACATTCAAATTCTACAATAAGATACATTCACAGCTATAAGATAGATTCACAGCTAATGAATTATCCAATATTAATTCAAATTTGCTATGACACTTTTGTTTAAAGTGAAAGCACTAAAAGCCTGTAACACTTTTTTGCAAACACTTATGAAGTATCCAGGAATCATCTTTCTTCGCTTTCAGAAGTTCCATATTTCCTTGAAAGTATGATGAAAGTATGTGTGTACAAAAATAAATGATCAATCTGTTTCTGATCATTATTTAGGAACTGTGGAAAAAAAAATAGACTGCTATATAAAAGATTGTATGATATGGAAAATAAATGCCTTTGAATAACTGATGTAGTGTCATTCCTGCAATGGAAAAAAAGTACCAAAAAATGTAATACTATGTATATAAAACAGCATTCAGCTGTAGGATTTGCTTCAAAATAAATGTCTTCAAACAGGACTTTTTGAAACAAATCATAATTCTTAAACACTAGTTGCATATTTGCTGACAGAGCACACTGTGAACCATACAAAATCAACATATACTCTTAACATTGGATATATTAGAGAAGAAGCAGGATTATTTGCTATGGGCTAAGCACAGTGAGCATTCGGGCATAAATTTTTTAAATGAAAACTTACTTGCATCTACCAGCTTGTAATTCATGTGTAGAGATATATAGAACCCTTTGTAATACTCTAGTAAAATGAAATGCCTGGTTTTGCTATGGGTTTTGCCTGGGTTGTTGGCTATGCTCTGGATCTGACTTTTATACAAACATCACCTGAGCACTGGCTTAAAGAGTACTTGACCCTCCCTATTAAAGCATTGAGATGCAAGGAAGGCTCCAGTCACCCTGGGCTGAGGTCAGATTGAGCTTTTTGGGAGGTGCTGGAGCTCCCTCGGGCTCACACTCGTGTAGGTCCCCCCGCCACCACAACATCACTTAGCAGCATCAGGCACCCTTTCAGGTTTCTCATTTTTCCAAGTATACTCCAATGATCCTGGGCCTTCTACCCAGCTTCCAGAAACTTCCAAGGCAGAACCCAAAGCCTGTTGCACAAACTGTAGTATCTGGTGGCTCCTCTGTTAGCTGCACTCTAGGACTGTTCAGTTATTCTCCATCAATGTTACCCATTTAAGTTGACAATTTTTCTCACAGTTCTTCGGCATGGCAAAGTTTTTCCTCTCCTGCTTTTCCCGTGAAGGACTGTCAGTTCTCAGCTTTACCAGCATTCACAGCAAAAGCTATCAAACTACTCGAGAACTTAGAAATCAACAACTTATCAGACTTTTAGTTTAAAAGAAGTTTAAATTAAGTGCTGGAATGGTAGGAAAATACTAACGATAATGTTGTTGCTTTGTCTTTCTAAAAGCAGTAAAAATCAATATATTATTGAAAGCAAAGATTTATTAAAACTTGAACAAAATTCTAACCCATACCAATAACACATTAAGGACCTTGGAAAAAGAATTGTGTGAAAGTGAATAATGATGAGACCATAGTAACAATCCCTGCACCCCTCTACTGAATAATAATAAAAGAAAAAAAATCTTGGGACTCTACAGAAATAAAGTCATACTAGATGCCATTTGTTTATGCAAATGACCAGCTACTGATGCAGAACTGTGTAATAGCTAACAAAGCTGCTCACATCTGCCAGCCTAATGAAAATGGCTTTAAAAGTACAAAAAGGCCTGCACTGAAAAGAGCTGGTTGTGCTGGTATCACTTCAGACTTTTGTGTGCAGAACTGATCACCCAGTGCCTGCTACTCTACTGTTACATGTACAAGCATATCTCCGTGTCAGGAAACTCTACCTTAATATGTGGAATAAGGCTTTGTTACTTGAGTTTGCTCTGATCACTCACCAGTGAGGAGTGTCTGTTAATGAAAAGATAATCTAAAAATATTCCTAGCACATTTGGTTTCATTTCCTTTCCCCATTTCCTTTCTTCCTTCCTTCTGTCCGTCCGTCATGGGTTGGCGCTGGCGCAGTGCCAGTGCACCCATGAATACATAGTCTTCCCAAATGGCTGCTATGAGATGTGATCAGGAACAGAGCAGGAACTTGGGGATAGAAAGAAAAAAACTTTATTAAACTACAAAAGCATAGAAAACACACACAGAAAACAGAGGGAAAACCTCCCAGAAAACATTTCTCCTCCTCCCCCAATTTCCACCCTTTCACAATTTGACAAAACCTCGGGTTCCCAATCAAGTCATCATGACTCAAAGAATCAATTCTCAACTCATCAAGGGAGAGAGGAGTCTCTCCTGCACCATAGACCCCCCCAGGAAACACAGCTGAACCCTCCCATGTTTCCATGTCACCCATGGCTCTGCCCAGAGAGAAAAGTCTGCCATGGTGACACCCTCCTTTCCATGTCCAGTGCTCTCACCACTGTCCATGGACCAAAGCTGCATATAGGGNAAAGTCTCTCTCTCCCAGAACGGCTGAACTCCCACGGCTGCTCAGAGCTCCCACGGCTCCTTCTTCCCCGCCGTCTCCTCTGCGATGTGCTGCCGGCACATGATATCAAATTTCAAAGCACAAAGACTGTCCCTCTTCCTCTGGTGGTGGGGGGGGGGAACGGGGATGGAAGGCCCCTCAGCAGTTCTCCACCTTCCATCCTGGAGGGGAAGCTGGCCTTGCTCCATTCCCCTCACCCCCCTTCTCTCTCCAGGGCTCCAGCCTACCTCTGCCTGGCCACATGGCTCCCCCTTCCCCTGCCCAGCCCGTGGCTGGACAGGGGAGACCCTGCTCTCCTCTGCTGACTGGAAGCAAAGAGAAAATCTCTCTGGGAGTCCTTGCTTTTAACCTCCTGTGTTCTCAGAGGCGTATCCATGTAATCAATGGTCAGTCCAGCTGCCAATATGCAAATCTGAGCACTGATTGGCTTGACCACAACTTCCTGAAAAACTCACTTCCCTCTCAAACCAGGACACCTTCCTTCCTTTTCCTTCCTTCCTTCTTCTCCGTTGTCTGTTGCATAGAAATGCATTAAAGAGAAATGATAACAGCTATTGATTACAATTTATTCAGTACACATAAATACTGATAAATGCTGTAATGATCAGATCACTTATCATTTACACTTCTCAATATCTAGCAAACTCCAGTCTATCTGGGTTTTGACTTTGGTTTGGATTTATGGGTTTCAATGCAGGCAGATAATATACAAAAGCAGCTCTTCTGCAGAAAGAAGTTAAGGGTACTGGTGTCCATGGTAAGGACAGAAGTGAATAAAACAAGGGAACTGGAAGAAACTTGATGTTGATTCAAACTCCATGCTTTTGGAAAACAAAACCTTAAGTACTCAAATATCTGGTGAAATTAAATCAACACTAATTTTCTTTCTTTTAATACGTATGTCATCCTGCAGTTGCTGGTGAATTAGTATATCATTAGCTGAAAATACTTTCTGAATTGCTAGCTTAAATTATTATCGAAGCTGCAATAATATATCTTGTCAGGAATACAGTTGTTTATTAAACCTTGATTCAATCTCTTTTTCTTCTGGACAGAGAGACCTTTGGTAGCTTCTTGTAGGAAGGGGTAGATTCCCGATTACTGTTCCTGAGGTCTATCCATAAGTTAGGGTAAAGCAAATCTTCATTGAGATTTAACTGTCCTCATAGGGTGGATATTATCCATTCATCACATGTGGTGACAGAACTCTTAATTTGTGTTTACAGAATTGATGTACCCATTTGACAGTGCACATCATACACATCCTCATATGGCAGGCAAGGAAAAATCAGTGAGGATTATATCTTTCATATAATTTTTTACTTAAATTTCAGATTCAGTCTTGTTACATGACATCAATGCTTAAAAGTAGATATTTTCAGTCAAATCTATGTCTTGGTAGAAGTCTATCAATATGAAACAATTGCAGGAACTCATACCTGAGGCAGGATGTTTTTTGGTAGAAATTATGTATGTTTCAGTGAAGTGATTTTTAAAAGCTGGGTTTTTTATGTTTTGGATGGGTGCAATTTTCTTCATATTCAGAGGTCACTAAACACACACACTTCTACATTTATATACACATTATTTACAATGCTTATAATTATTTTCAATTAAAACATAAGTTGATTTATCAAGCCAAATGATAAGTAGGACAATAGGACTTTTAAAGGTTACATAAGACAATCTCATTGCAGGAGTCATTGAGCTGCCATTGCAGTAATATCATTCAATAACACAGTCAGGGACAGCCAACATGTCTTATCCTCTTCTCTAATTATGTTTTCTGTGTTTTTATTTCATAAATTAATATTTTTTGGTACAAAGTTGTTTATAGTTTCCCAAATATATTTCAAGGATTGTAATGTGTTGTTCTGATGCACTATTTTAATACAGTTGATTATGAGAAAAACATTCACTGAAACAAAAGCAGTTGTGTGAAGAAATATTCTAAATGTGTTCCTAGAACCTAGATTAGAATTTACATTGAGTACTTAAGTGCAAATGCTCTATATCTCATTAGCACTCTGTGAGCTATTCAATTCTTTTGCTATAAATATCTTTAGGAAAAAAAAATGAATGTCCATGAAACTGTTGGCTCTGCAGCTGATCAGCTTTGCTTTTAATATGTACTGATGTCAACCAGTTGTAAGAAAGAAAAGGACAATAGAAAGACCAATAGCCAAAAAATTTGCACTCCCTATAGTGCGGCAATTATTCCCTTGGAGGCTCTTATCATCTTTATAACGTGAATTCTGCACAAGCTTCAAATGTTCTAAGTGCTTTCTACTGCATTACTGGCACTGTAGTTCACACTAGGGATACAAATTACAGAGGAAGAGGGCTGAAACAAATCTGTATCACTGACATGAAAATTAATAGACCAGCCTTCTAATGTCAAATTCTCAGATCTGAGAAAAGTTGCAATTTTATAAATGCAAACATGTCCTACAGGAAGGGGGTGGGTGGAGGAATATATAAAAAAGAGCAAATTTTTTCACATTAAAATAATGAACGTTTGCAAAAAAACCCGACCTTTATGAAGAAGTACAAAGTTGAAGTTCGATATCATAATATTAAAGGAGGAAACACAATCTCCTAGAAGGAAATACTGCCATTCTGAAGTTGCAAAACATATTTCAGAAGGCAGAAGATCACTTTATTGTCATTGTTTTTTCTTGCTCAATTGTAATCAGCATGGCAACTTAGCAATGGCATTTACCTTTACCAATGGCAGCTGGTAATACCTTTATGTTTAATAGTAAAAATATAAGAAGTTTTTCATATCTCTGATCTGAACATGAAATTGGCTTAGTGACAAAGACATATTCCTGGGAGATGACAATGAATACGTGACATAAAACATAGCAAAATGTGACGAACTGGTGCTGAGTTTTCTACTTAGCAGGACAGTAAAGCACAAGAATGTCTCTAAGTGTGGTTGGTTTATGAAATTCACATATTTTTAATAATTTCCTTTTTTCTTTATGTTTTTAAGACTGAAAGGTACATGACATCATACAATTTATTAAGTTGTATACTAATCTGTATTCCTTACTTTTGGAAAGTTGGGATTTATATGAACTTTTTCTTCTTGCATATTTGAATTCAGTATAAATTATACTGTTTATTGGTTCAGAAGATGCGTAATTTGTGCATGACACCTAATCACAGCGATTGTACAGGTGTGCTCACACAAACAGCTGTCCATGAATTTCAGTCAAATGCACTCATACAATTACATTGCAGCGACTTCAGTGACAGAAATGCAACAGAAACAAGATTTCAATTATTGTATGATAAAGATTCATTTTTGTTAGTAAATATTTGAGGTCTTGGAAGGCACAGTTTTAAGCAATGCTTGGCTTACTATTAGGCTATATGTGCTAATTTTTCCCATTTGCCTTTAGTGTACTCTAACTTAAGCATGGCCTCACATTAGTGCTTGAAAGTAAAGATATGTCATGGCTGTTGAATTTTGTCAGACTTGGGTTTAAACTCAGGGTACTGAATGTTGCTAAACCCTTCTACAGTAAGGAACATGTCTGAACAATGACTGAAAGATGACTGTTAGAGGTTTCCAATATTTAGTCCTGCATTTTTTGTGGTATTAGTCTGTGTGGCCACATTTTGGTACTGGGGGGCTACATGGGCTTCTGTGAGAAGCTCCCAGAAGCTTCCTCCAAGTCTGGCAGAGCCATGCCAGCCAGCTCCAAGATGGGTCTTCCACTGGCCAAGGCTGGACCAATCAGAAATTGTAACACCTCTGTGATAACATATTTAAGAAGGCAAAAAAGTAATTGCACAGATGCAGTTGCAGCCAGAGAAGAGTGGGGTGAGAATATGTGAGGAACAACCCTACAGTCATCAAGGTCAGTGGAGAAGGAGAAGGAGGAGGTGCGTCAGGCATGGGAGTTGAGATAACCTGGCCCATGGTCAGGCAGCTGTGCCCCTGCAGCCCATGGAGGACCACTGGAATGCAGAGATCCACCTGCAGCCCATGCAGGAGACCCATGCCAGAGCAGGGTGGTGCCTGAGAGAGGGCTGTGAACCCATGGGAAATCCATGCTAGAGCAGGGTCCTGCAGACCCATGAAGAGGATATCCCAGCTGGAGTAGGTTTCCTGATAGCACTTGTGACCCTGTGGGGGACCCACACTGGAGCAGCCTGTCCTTGAAGGACTATACCCAGTGGAAGAGTGACCTATGTTACACCAGTTTGAGGAGAATTGCCTGTGGGATGGACCCACATTGGAGAAGTTTGTGGAAAACTGTCTCCAATGGGAGGAACCTCACATTGGAGCAGGGGAAGGACTCTTCTCCCTGAGCAGTGGTGGAAAAAAACAGTGATGAGCTGACCATAACCCCCATTTGCCATCTCCCTGCGCTGCTGGAGGAGAGAAGGTAGAGCTGGTAAGGAGGGAGAGGTGGGGGAAAGCTGGATTTAAGATTTATTTTACTTCTCATTGTCGGTCTCTGATTCTGTTAGTAATAAATTCGATTAATATCTCCAATCTGAGTCTGTTTTGTCTGTGACAGTATTTGATGAGTAAGGACTCTCCCAGTCCTTACCTCAAGTAATGAACATTTTGTTATATTTTCTCTCACCAGCCTGGTTGCAGTGGGGAGTGATAGAGTAGGTTTGGTGAGTGCCTGGTGTCCTGCCAGCATCAACCCACTACAAGAGCCCTGAAAACTGAAATATTAGCACCACAAACTGAAATGTGTGACTCCTGTAACTTGTGGCTACAAGCCTTTTTTGCTAGAGCTGAGAGAGCAAAAGAACTGGAAAGTGCTAGAGAATCAGTGTAGGAGCATAAACAGGAATATTTAAGCTTGAAATAAAAAAGTCTATGCAACTCAAGCTATATACCTTTGGGATCTTTGTTGCTACCTCTGAGTTAGATCCAATACTTCTGTGGGGGAGAAAGGACTACCTCTGATCAGAGAGCACAGTTGTTTACAGTGACTTAATTACTCAAAGCAATATTCAATTAAAAGAAACAATTCAAATATGCAATTAAAAAAAACAAACTAAAATAACAACACCCAACCACATAACAAAACAAACAAGCCTGTTAATGTTTTCCACTGAATGCTATAGTCACATATGGTCAAAGCCTGTTTTCTACAATGCAGTTTGGAGACCTTGGCCAAGTATCAGTTTACATTAAATCAGTGTTTATATTCCCAAAACTTGATATTTATCATCAATATCTCCTGAAATGTATGCCAAAGCACATGCTTTTTCTTTTCAAGCATTCAGACTAATATTTTCCAGTTCTGCATTCCAAGCCTAAATTCACCTAAAAAATTCTCTTTCACTGAATCCTCTCACCTTTCACCATAGAATTGCATGGCTTCTTGACTAGGCTAAAACAGAGTAATTTCATAAACTGAGAACATTCTAAAATACAAAAAAAAAAAATTTTAGTTCCTAACGACACGTGACTATTTCAAGAGGATTAAGGGAGAAAGTGAGGGCTATTAAATTCTCAATTGTCACATCAAGTCACACTACATGTATGGCAGTATGGGGAAAGTACATCAAGGCAGATGCATCAACCACCATTATGCAATTCAAACAGAGAAAGGTAATTTCCCAGGATCTTGCAGTACCACTATGAAAAATCTTAGAAAGCATTTTTATCTGGTGCATCCTTTTCATCCATGATTCTTTTAAATGTTGAATAATGCTTTTAGAATTTTATATATTTTTGCTTAATTATAACTGTGTTTGAATCCTTTGCTACTAACCTGTTTTATTTTATGATGAACAGAGCTAAAATAAAATAGAAATTTGTGTTGAAAAGTCAGCAATAATTAAGCTAAACATTGCCTAATAATATATCTCTGTAAATAGAATATGTCGGTGAAGAATGTTCTTCCTTGCACCATCCAGTACTCTTTTTATATAAGAATTCAGAATATGGAAACTAGAGACTGCTGGTACAGAGGCTGGGAGTTACACCTCATTTGAAGTGGAATAGCATTTTTATTAATATGCTCTGTAGAACATATATGCTAGCAACACTTCCTCATTCTTTGTTTCCTCTTCTATCTCTAAATTTTCTGTCTCCAAAAATCAAGAAAAAAATGAAGAAATCAGTGTGTAATTCTAGTTATTTATCAGCAATTAATCAGCAACTTGAAGATGAAAAATTAAAACTTTCTTGTAGACTACAAAATAAATTTTATTCTTTATTGTGTGGAAGTCTGCCAAAGCCTCTACATGCTCAATTTTTCCTATATTATGTCTGCTAAAATCCTCCAGGTCCTTTTGCTTCTGTAGAAATTAATGCATTAATGTACATGTGATGTGTCTTGAAGGTTTGGCTGCTGTTTGGGGATACATATAATTTGTGCTTTGGTCTGCAAAAAGATAGGATACTGCAAAAAAGTACCAGGAATTGGATCTGCAATGGACTCCTGGTCATACACAACTCTAAACAACTGTGTCTCTGTTTTGACTGTTCAGCCAGTGGATGCACTGGAATTTACTCTCTTTTGGGGCTGTTGCATCATCCACCTTCTATCTCATGATCTTCTGATGCCTTATCTCTACATGCTGAATTTGTCAGCCTGGAGACAGTTATTCCAAATTAAACATGCAAAAACTGAGCAGGTTTGGCTTCCTTCACTGTCCATCACTTCCAGATTTTTGTACAATACTAAGGAGAAAGTTTGAACAGCATGGACACATGTCAGTCACTTAACCTTTGTGATTGGGTCATATCTCAGGTTCATTTTTACTTGACATTAGAGATGTTTCTATCACGTTTGATGCGACAATGTTTTCAGTGTCTCCTGGTGTCCTAGTTTAGGGCAAATTTGGAAGAGAACTCCCAAAGGGGTTCCTCTAGGAAGCAGATTCAATTGGCCCCTCCCCCCAGTTGGTTCGGGATAAAATATCTCCTTGGAGAAAAGTGGAAAAAACTGTTTATTAAACAAGAAACAAACAAACAAACAAAAAAAAAAAAAAATTGAACAATAAGACTTCTTGCCACTCTGAAAGAGAGACAAACTTAGGAAAAAAAGTCCCCCCCTGGGCTGCAGCCCGGCTCACTCAGTCTCTTATCAGTCCCTCTGGCGCTGGAAATGCCGCGGCCCAGGCCGGGCCCGGTGGCCACAGGTGCGAGCTGCCGGTGCTCTCTTAGGTGTTCAGTCCAGAGCAGGTTTGAACAGGTCCAAAGAAATGGGAAAAAAACCACAGTCCAGGGAACTTCTTCGCCTCAGCTAGCTAAAACTAACTAAAAGCAAAGGAGAGCTTTGTCCCGCAGTCCGTCTGTCCGCAGACAACACAGTCCAGGAGCAGGAATGTGGAGGAGGGAGTGCAGTTCCTGAAAACAAAGTGCCCGCTTCTTCTCTCCCCCCTTCACTGTCAGGACAAGTCTTAAAGGTGCAAAACTTATTATTCAGCATAAAACAGAGCAGACGATTGGGGATAAAAGCATCATACAGTCAACCCAGGACACCTGGCAGGCGTTAAATCTTTATTTTCCTAGTGACATCCATGGCAGCTGAGATTATTCTGTAAGTATTGATGTTATGGTGTCTTTATAGTGTAGCAGATTTTTGCCTTGGTGATAATACCCTTCCTAATAATTGATTCCTTATTATTCTTTTCCAATTAAAATTACATAAATTAGCAAGTATGTTATAATATAGCATAGCTAGTATTCATCTGATATTTCAGATGTCAACTTTTTGTCTGGCTTCCAAGATTACTGGTAAGAAGCATTTGCAAGAAACATGTTCACACTTCCAATTAGTGTTTATACCACAAAGAGCTTGATATACTATTGATCTCTCTTATCATGGTTGCCAAAAATCTCTCCGCTAGTGCAATATTCTGTAATTACAGATATACAGATGAGAAAAAGAAAAAAAGGTTCCCATTTTAGGAGTATTAAATTTATGTGATGTTTTAGGGTAATAGCATATTGATATGGAAATAAATTCACACTGAATTCTCTATGACAGGTCTGCTTATAGACAATATTCTTATCACCTGCGTACCCAAAATCTAGACATCATCTATTTTCCTCCCTTGGGTAGTGAAATAAATCTTCCCCAGGTTTCCCTCCGCCATACCCAAATATATAAAGACTGGAATCTTTCTCTTCGGTGTAGCTGAAGTACTCTCTTTTCCAGGAGTGCAAAATGTTAGGTCTCTGATGTGGTCAGAAAACCCGCTGTAATGGATAAAAGTGAATACATCTCTCCATTCCTGACTGGTCTTCCTTGACCAAGGTACACATGCACATAACCATGGCATTACCCCTGGAATAAAAAATGCACAATTGTGGAAAAAATTACCCCAAATCTCTAGAATACTAGCTACAAAAATGATCTTAATTTGGGTGCGGAATGGGCTGAAAGTTTCTTAAGTTTTAGGTGATTTTTGAAGATGTGGAGGAAATAATTTTTGCCTAGTGATTAGGCAAAACTATCATTTAGTTTTCAATGATAGGTATCAATTTGAAGCCACCACTTGCTTTGGGAAAACAAATAAAACAGGCAAATAAAATCTTTGAACTTTACAATGTTCAGGAAAGACAACAAAAATTTAAAAATCAATCTTTTCCTTCCCCATAATGAAAATAAATATGTGATTTGGCAAAATCATAAAAAAATTTTATTACATTTGAAAATTGTATGACCAAACCACCAAAATTTCCTTTTTATATCACTATTGCAATGTTTAAAGGTAGTTGTAATTCACATATCCCATGTTCTCCTGCAGGGTCCAGCTTCCCATTTGTATTCTTATTTCTAGCAAACACCACTCCTAGTAAAAACTGAGGTGAGGGTAGAGATTTGCATCAATGTTTTCCACAAAGGATAGCAAGCAAGGACTACATGGTAGAAAAAATGAACATGAACAGAAAGCATTTGTCAAAAATTTACTTCAGACAAAAATTAATTTTGCATCAAAAAATCAGACTGGAATGAAAATTTGAGCCTTGTTTTTTATGTGCTCCCAAATCTACAGCTGGTTGCAAAATGCAACTGAAAAACCTCACTTTTAGTGTCCTTTTCAACACTGTCTTTTTTTTTTTTTTTTTTGTAAACCTATTCACAGTGTAAATTGCTACTCATTTTCTGTGTTGATCAGCACCTGCATTGATGCATTTTTAATATTTATCACGGATCATATCTTGTAACATTTTTCAATTTGGCTGAAACAAAAATCTACTGAAGGACCCAAAAGCTAGTCTCAGACAGACAAGTGTTTTAGGGAATAAGTTGTAAAAATCCCACCACAGGTTGGTAAGAAGTGGCTTCAGAAATTAGGAGATCAGCCTTCAATGATCGTCCATGAAGAAGCAGTAAATTCCCTAGCATCATGTGAATTTTTTTTGTCTAAATCCTTGGAGCTAAATTCCATCTCAAATATACAATCTATATCAATGGAGAGTATTTTCTTATTCAGCTCCAGTCATATTCATCGTCTTGACACATGCATTCATAAATTGATTTATTTATGTATTCTTTCCATACAGTCTTTTCTATCTTTCTCTATTTCATCTATGCTTTATATCTCTTGCTATAAATAAAATGCTCTTTGTGTACCTTATTCTTCAAATGTTACACCTCTGGTCTTCCTCTGATGAAGTGTCTGCTGTCAGGAGGAGTCAAGGGCAAACAGCTCTTCACAGCATCAGTCTGTATCTTAGCTCTCAAAGGCATTTCATTTCCTAGAAGTCTCTGTACCCTATTTTTGTAAAAGACTTTGTACTGACCAGGCATCATTAGCAGTAGCAGACATTGACGCTGACATGTCCAAGCTAGTCTTCCTGACATTTCAGTGGCATTTTTCCTTAAGGATGATATTTGCTTTTTTCTACATTGTCTTAGCAGCCAGCCCCTCCCACCAAGTCCTATAGATCATGATCAAGACAATGCCTTAGTTGTCCTCACATCTGTCCTGTGTTCTTTCATTCCTATGTATGGTGCATTTGCTGTCATTTTTGACTAAAGCTTTGAAATTGGCAGAGTATTCTGACCTTTGTTTATATCAGTCTGGCAGAAACCTATTTTAATTAAGAGCTTTCTACCAATTAGTCACATGCATTTTTCATCTCTTACAGTATAGCAGGATGTGGGGGTACTCTAAGAAAATTCATAAACTTTAAAATTGAATTCAGAAGGGGTGAGGGAGAAGAAAAAGTCAGTAACAATGAAACAACTTTATTTCTTTGTCCCTTAAAGAGCTAAATAACCTTTAATTCAGCTCTCAATGCTTGCAAATGCTTGGCATTCAGCTCCAGTAGCTGCACCTTCACAGGGCAGTGTTAGTATACACAAGCCTTTCCCTACGTTTATATCTGGAGAGCTTCAGTGAATTGAAGGAGGTCATGCAAAGGAATAAAGCAATACAGAACTTGGTGTAATGCCATTATGAGGGACAATCTATACCTGTTTCCATTTAGTCATTGGCAAGGCTTCACAATAGCTTTACTAAGCTAATGCCTACTGTTTTTCACTGCATTATGTGTAACAGTAGGAAGCATTAAGAGAAAGACTCCCTTAGACCAAGGTCATGAATTTCAACAGTAGGAAATGATTCCTCCTACTAGTTTTGTACCAGCACTGAAATTTCTGTTGCATGTTTCAATAGGTCCTAAATCATAAAGAGGATTTCAAGACCTGGCTGTGCATTTCAAATAAAAATGTCAGCATTAAAAGAAACATGGATTATTAAGTCTCTTATTCAAATTTGCTTGCAATGGAAGAGATATAGGATTACTCTTAAGCTCTCTCTTTGACATAAAAAAATTCAAGACAGAAATGTTTTTGTTGGATAGATTAGTAGAGCTCCATTACAATAAGACTCTGTGTCTCAACAGATAGGAGATATATATTCAAATCCTTCATAGATAGGCAGAATTTGAATTCTCAGGGACTGAATACCATGCTAATATTCAAGCTGCTTCATAAAAACCAGAGCATTGCACATTAGTTTTGGATGTATCTTCTAGCCACAATCTCTTCCTTTAACATTTTTATAAAAAAGGTCTAGTCTTATCTATATCTTTCCAAGTAATCTTTTGCAACTGCCATGTATTAGTATGATCAGAGAATATTCATTGGATTGAGATCCTTAGGGGCGCCTGTGGAAAATGTGTGAGCTCCTGACTAAGCTTAAAATTTGTCTAAGTCTCCTACAATTCTAAGTTAGGGGAGGGTTCTGAGACATGCAGAAAGGCAAGATTAGGCAAAGGTAAAACTTTTATCATGCAATGATGGCTCAAGGCACCTTAAGAGTAAGGGAGACAATGCTGAACGAAGAGGTTTTGGATTACAGTACTGCAACTTGGTGATTTTAATTCCGATTTGTACTGAGTAAACCCTAGTTGCAGATAATCTTAGTTCCAGCAAAAATATGGCTTTATTTACTGAACTTCTTAATTTTCTTTTTTTTGTTGATTTTTTATGTTTTGTTCTTTTCTGTAGAACACGTGTTTTGGGCTCTTCTGATAAAAGTCATAGATTTCATCCATTTTTAATTGAAAGTATTTTTTTGTGTCTGTCTATTTTTCTGGTTTTGTTGTGGGTGGGCTTTTATGTTTTTGGTTTTGGTTTTGTGGTTTTTGTTAGTTTAGCTCAGCTTGTTAGTTAAGAGACAGAAGGAGCATGGAGCAAAGTCAAACTACATTATGGTTTGCTGTGTACTGGCAGTACACCAAGGAAGAGTAATTAAATAAACAGTCCTGGAGTCCAGCAGCAGTGAGCACCTTAGGCAACAACTTCCAAGGGTGAACTACAGCTCCTAGGGAGGCCAAGTCTAGAATATAGTGTTATATTATATGACTAAATACAAACATGAAAATGGATGCCCTTTTGAAGGGAAAGGAGAAAGGAAAAGCAGAATAAAATTCTTGAGTTAACTTTCAGCATGTTTATTTCTAGTGATGGATGCTAGAGGAAAAAGTACGGTAATGTAAATTGAGATAAAGAACTAGAGACAGGGCTAAAAAAATTATTCAGGTTACCTTTCTCCCTTCTCTTCTCCTGTCTTTGTCCCCTTTGTCCTCAACATGGTTTCAGAAAAATAGCTTAATTTCTTTATTAATCAGAGAATCCAGCCCATGCAAAAAAGATTTTTAAGTTAGGTTAATAAATATATGCTCATAAGTAAGAGCAATACAGTCCCATGATGAATTAAAATGCATTCGTACACCTGAGATGATGGTCTCCTCCCACTTTGGTCATATGTTAGCACCTCTAATGTAAGGTTACTCAACAGAGCCGAGGCCACAGGTAGTGACCATCATTTGTTAATATTCCTTGATCCATGTGCCATAGTCTTCAAACAATTATGAAGGAAAATATATGAAAGTTGCCTGACTGTGTCAGAAATAAATAGCAAAAGTCACATGCTTATAGAGCAAAGAGCTCTTCTTTCTGCATTTTCAGGCTTCTGTGCCTCATTTTGTGTCCATTGCTGCCCATTTTGTGTCCATTGCTGTACATGCATCTGTTTGTCCTCCTTCTCTTTCTAGTATTTAGCACATAAGCAGAATTTCACGTAAAGCAAATAAACTATTTTAGTCAGGATTCAATTTTCAGTAAATAAATTTCCACTTAGTTTGCTCCAAAATTTTTCAGCAGTTACTTTGCTTTCTTATGGGCGTGTGAGAGTTTAAGCTTGGATTCAGAATACCTCATATTGTCACAAATTTGTTAGTAGTTTAATTTAAATCAGATTCTTATCAGACTTGGGGAAGAGAGATAGAAAATAAAGAGAAGTGAAAGAGAGGGAATTAAATTGTTCTAGTGTCAGATGGGCTGAGGCAGTAAACTGCAATCAGCAGCATCTGAAATTGGTAAGGTCATGAAATTGTAAAAGGAATTTCATATGGAGGACATTTTTCTTTTGACAGCAAATTGGGGGCAGGAATCTTTTGAAACATAAGCTTTTGGGAATTTGGGAAATTTTTTTGCTTCGGTTTTGGTTTTGGTTGTTTTTTTTTGCTTGCAATGGAAATGCTTTTAAATCCTTGACTGCTGGATGTGGGAGAGATGAAGCAGAGTCTTGGTTTATAGGAGTCTATATGAATGAGGGTCTAAGACATACATAATCAAAATCCTATTTACCTTTCCCTTTAGCTAGGGTGAGTTTTCCATTTCTCTGCCTTCATTTGAAGGGAAGGAGTTTTCAATGAATAGAGCAAATTTTGAAAAATCATAGAATAAATGCTAAGGTACTTCTCATTTCCCACGATCAAAGCTGTCCGCTGTGTTTTTCTTTCTTTTAGTTTGTGGGGTTTTTAATTTTTTTTTTTTTTTAAGTATTGTAATCTCAATGGAAATAGAGTATACAATTAATAGTGCACAAAAATAGACTTGAGGCAAAAAGCCACATAATTAATGGAAACCAGGCCAGAAAAAAATACAAGCAAGAACTTCACCTCCCAGGTACTTGACTTTAACCCTGTGCAAAGCTACACTTGGAGAATGAATTCAAATGTGTTAATTGCAATGTTTTGTTTCTTATGAGAAACAAGAACAGGTATAGGCTGTATTAATCTGATGCAGAACAAAATGCAATTGTAACTGAAAAATTTAATAACAGGGTCAAGAGTTAACGTACTTGGATTTGAGCTGGTTCTTGGTGTCTAAAGTGAAAACAAAACATATTCTAAACAGCTGTAATTAACACATAATGATAAAGAAATGAAAGACTTATATTTAAAAATCTGAAATAAACATATGCTATGGAATTAGGGTAACAGGGATCTAGATGTAGATTTTGAGGACTCCATTTTGTCCAAAATACAGAGTGAGATTTAAGTCTGTGTTCCCTTCTCCTCTCATCCAGCATAAAGCAAGACTTGGAGAGTGACACAGGCAGAGGTGCTATGCACTTAAACAAGTAAATTTTGATTGCTTAGAAGGAGTGCTGCAGTCCATGCAAAAAGATAAATTGACACTGGAGTACAGAAGTGCAGCCAGGAGAATGAGACAGTGGATTCAGGCATGAAGTTCTGTGTAGCAATTACGAGAATTTCACTAGTGAAAACTCATGTGTGTCTGTGAGTCAGAGATGCCAGACTGGGCTCTTTGTGTATCAAATGCCATCAACTTCAGTTAAGAGGAGGCATTATCAGGAAAAAAATATGAAAATTTTAGTCTATTTTCTTTCTTGGACTGATTAGAATATTTAATTATTTTCCAAGAGATGCACTCCAAAGGAGTTCTGATGATGCCACTTTGAAAATTTGCTTGAGAAACCATTCTAGATTTATCTCATGCACAGGTGTGATATGTTCTGTTTCTTATGTCAAGTATATGGGATATTGAGTCTGACTCAGTATCAGCTTTTTTTATCCTCCCAAATAAGCTGTGGGACAGTGAATTTTGATAAATGTGTACTCACTACTATGCATAGCCTTGTGGGTGAAAAGAAAACTGCTGCAGGATGTTTCACTCTACCACTATACCTTTACAAGGACATTGGACACTACTACATTATTTTTTAAGCTAGAGGAGCTCTAAACTGTTTGTGTCCCTGTGTTTGTTGCATAGAATATAGATAATTTTTCTCAGATATAGCAAATATTCCATGTAGGTAATAAAACACCTGCAGATGGTTTGTTACTCCTTAAATTAACAGAAGAGAGATAGTCTCCTTCAACTGTGTCAAAAAGATTCCTTTTTGAAATAATTGAAACCATTCTTCTTGTAAAAGTGCCTGCTACCCTTGGTTTACTGCTGAATTCTTTGCAATAAAATAGCAGAAACTATCTTGTAGTATAAGGTCATTTTCAGCTTATAGAGGGTAGTTTTACAAAAATTTGTTATTAGAAAACAGATTTTTAAATAAAATAATCTAAATTTCCTAGAAAATATAAGATGAACAGAGTGCCCTATTAGTTTTGTTTTTACTTTTAAAAGGACAATGTGCTTGAAATTATAGGTATGACGTAAAAGTGATAATACCTGAACAGCATTCCCAAACTTTGAGAAACCAAATTAAATACTGGTTTAGTATGATTTAAGTAAAATTAGTTGTGTGATGACTTAAAATATTTAGGTAATATAAACTTCTGATCCTTTTTTTTATCTTATCAAAACATTGAGATTAAGGATTGCATGCATAGACTTCCTGCAGATATTTCTGGAGGAGATTCCAGTCAATCACGAGTCTAAAAATAAATAATATACTTTGTGAATATATTTTTACCAAAACCAACAAGAAAGTAGAAGCAATCATAAAAATAATGGCAGAATTTAAACTTAATATCAGGTGTAACAATAGCAGATCCACAAACAAAAATATGATTGTATTTTTGTAATTTTCAAATGGAGATCTTTCTTTCTCTTTTATTTTTTATATAATTCATGTATAATTTATCTTTATAGAGTTGATTTTGTATTTACTCATGAGTATTTTGCTAAGTGCTACCAATATGTTTCTTTTGGATATTCACTTACACATGCTGAATAGGTACATTTGGAATTAAGTCATTAGATAAATGAATAAGCACAAGCACGTCTCGCTTAAGAAACGTGTTATAGTTTTGTACTTTTCTGTCAACTTGAAGAAAGCAAAGAGACAAAAAACAGATATTGGAAAGCTTCTTCATTGAAAAAGAAGTTGTCCAAGGGGATGAAAAAACATCTGGATATGTAGCTATTTTTGTACATTACTGAAGTTGCATTAAATTAGTTAGAAATTTCAAGTAGAATGAAGTATGAGAGTGCTTTGTTTAAAATTCTTCATCCTTTAAATGATTACTTTGAAGCTATTAGCTTACATCTTTATGATTTATCGAAAGTGAAGGCTACTCCTTAATCTCCACAAGTCAAAATATCAATGATAAATAGTAATGAAAAGAAGTTAATAACACCACACCATAAGTTTTCTTTTTTAAAACAATCTTTCATTCCCATACTCCTTTTTCACTCACAGACAGCTGAAGACTCATCTTCACCATAATTTATTTCAGAATTCGTGTCTGTGAAAAAGTTGACCTCTCTGTGCTTTCACTACCTAAAGCTTTATGAACTCTGTTCAAGTTCTGAACTGAAACTTGGAGATAAACTTTCTGCGTATACTTTTAAAGTTGAATATAAAACGTGAGATTTATAAAACCTGGTTTCACATTCTAAGTGTGTTATCAGCACTGATCAATGTCAGTTGGAAGAAAGAAACTCAAAGGACTTTAATAGTTCATTTGAAACAAACAAATAAACTCCCTCATTACAGATACGATTGGAATAGATAGCAGCAATTGCTTTTTAGCATGGTTCAGAAACTGTTCTCTTCGTACATTTTTGTCAAGACATCTTTAGCTCTTAGTTAGGACACCTGTCCTTCAAAAGATAGAAGGCATTGATCGCATTCTTTCTTCATTTAGGATATGAATTCATATAAATAATGTAGAGGTTTCTGTTGAAGACAATTGAAGATTGCAATGATTTAAGGAGGAGGATTCGTGCTTGTGTTTAAAAAGCCATGCTAATTCACATAATTAGTACTCTGATCTGGCAGAGTAATTAAAGCCCAAATATTGCTCTATGCATCCATTCTCATGCTTTCAGTATATGTTTTAAGGAAAATACTAAGCCATTAATCTGGCTTAGTCTCTAACTTTTCTAACTTTTTCAACTGCATGTTTTTAGATGCACAGTTGTGCTAAACTCCCAGTAATTATGTGGAATTTAATTCAAAGCAGTATGGTAAAATTAAGTGATTTTTTCTACCAAAAAACAAACTCACAAGAACAGTAATATTCTTTTTTTAGCTGCTGCCCTTAAATTTTCTGACTACCTGACATTGCCTGAAACTCTGCAAGTTCTGCAGCTAAAGAGCAGTCATACTAAGTTCCCTGCAGCAATCTCCCACCTTTCTGCAATCATGTAATTGTCTTCTGAATACTTTCCAAGCAGTGTTCAAAACTGACTATTGATTCATGCTAAGAGTGAACAGCATATATGCTGTTAAATTTTTATTTTCTGAATATTGGAACCACTATTCAGTGTTAACCCCCACTTTGAAGTGGAGCAGACCCCACCATGACTCCAATAAAATCTACTGAGTTTTCATGCATGGCACAGTTCTCAGGTCAACTCAAGCTGTTTAAAGTTATACAATCCTTAATAACCTTAACCATCAAACTTTCCTCTGTGTACTCTGCATCAGCACGGGCTTCAAGATTGTTTCTGCAGCTGAAGTTCTCCAAGGCACTTTAGGGGAATGCAAAATCAGATTTCTGTTGAATACCAATAAGTTCTCAGTACTTAACTCTCTTGTATTCCTTGAAAAATCCCATCTTAAATACTTTCATTTTTAAAAAATACAGTGTATCAATTACAGTTTCAAGACCTGCTTGATATCTGTGGGAAAAAAAGGGCATTTATTTTAGGTGGATTCTGTAGGGATTGATACTCCAGTCGTAACAGTGAATATGAGATGAGATTCTTCACAGGATGATGCACTAGCCTCTGAGGAGAGTAGTTATAGAATAAACTATTCTCAGAAGAAATACCTTACCTTTTCTCCACAGCTAGAAGTTGTCTTGCACTTTCAGACATGAAAAATTGTTTTCAAAATTTGAAAGAAAAGTAATTTTTTTTTAATATAAAATTCTTGGGTTGTCCGTTGTCCAGTTGTCTTTTTTTTTTCTTTTTTTTTTTTTAATCTATGTATGTTCCCACCTTTTGAGTAATTTTCTGCTCTTGGTCTCAGTGGTATTGTGTGGCAATTAGTGAATTAAATCACTTCATCTTAGGCAGAGCCATCATCACCAGAGTTACTAAGTACATTAATGAACACGTTTTGACTAGATACCCAGAAGGCCTCTGTGACGTACAGAAGCAGAATCTCTTTGTTTCACAAAGAGGACTGGGGCACACAGCTCCTCACTGGTCTGACAGAAATTAATGGAAATTATACACCTAAGCACCTTTGAGGATCTGCAACGAAGAGATTAAATGACTTGCTCAAGGTCATTGCTCAAGGAATTTTTCAGTGAAAAAGTAGTTCCCTAAATCCACAAGTATTTTAACTTCATCTCCAGGCTATGTTCTCCTTTAGTTTTTGGATTAAGGAGGTGGAATTAACAGAATACTTTAGGTAATATCTTGCTGAAAGCTGCTGAAACAATATTATCATGGTTCTTTGCACCCCTCCTTTATATAAGGACTAAAGAGGACAGAACTTAAAAAACATACAGTTGTTACACCAAATTCTTTATCCTATGGATATATCCTGTGTACATTTGAGGAAGATAGTACTGCCTTTTTTGTCTGCATGTCAGCTAGGAACCTCAGGAAAAATAAGGAAAAAAGACACGTCAAATCAAGGTGGGTACTCAAGGGGGAGAAATGGTTCAGAATTAAGATCTATAGTCCCTAAAACTCCATCTCATAAAACTGAAAAAAACCAAACATGCATCAGCTATAACATGTACTATCTGCATAGAATTTGCTTACAGTAAGAAATCAACTATAGCTTTTCTTACAAGCAGCCAGGGGAGACCCACAATGACAAACCATTCATTCTTTAGTAAAGCATTTGAAATTACATTTTTCAAGAAGTCTAAAATTAGGCACTGATAATGTACTGACATTCAGTGAAAAATAGATTTGTCCCGTTTTAAGAAGTTGTCTTTCTAAAATCTCTCTTGTAGAACTCCATTTTGAAGGCTTTATTAAGGCCTGAAAGACAGGCTAGGAATATGGAACTGGAGCCTTTACAGAAGTGTTTTCTGTGGCAAATAAATTGTTCCTCCATTATTATTCACCTCTTCCTATTTCCCTATTTCCTTTATCACTCTATCCCACAGCTGATATCAACATTCATGGATTTGATCTCCATAAGCCTCAATAATATCTTCTGTAATTTTTATCCTTGTGATGCTTAGATGAAAACTGAGTTCCTGAGGGACTGTGTGCCACATTACTCATGGATTGTGAGCTGAACTATAAATGGCACCTGTAGCCATATCGTGATTCCCTATTTCTGTGTGTTAACTTCATTAATATCTTTCCTTTCTAGAGCAACTTCTAAATTATTTGATTTTTTGTGCTCAAAGGGGGTCTTGATTTATGGATGTGCTTTCTGGTGCTCTGTAGCAAGAAAAGGAAAGTCATTCAAATAATGAAGGATTGTTGACAGACTGGGTGTCTGAACTATCAAATTTAAGCAGAAAAATCAGAGATTGAACAGAATAAGAGCCAACATATCCCCCATGAATCTCCAGGGACACAAGGTGAGAGCTGAAGGATCGTGCTTTTAGTAATGCTTTTAAGGACTGTTATATCTGTACTGAGCCATAACATCTTTTATATAGTTTGTTCCTTGCAGCCAACTTGCAATTATTCTAATAATTACTTTTTTTTTTTTTCTGCATGTTTTGCCCTGCTGTGAAGTATTAACCATTTTGATGGCCTGGATTAAAAAATAAAATAAAACAAAGAAAAACACTGCCTTGTACCAAAGACCTAAATATATTGCATCGTAGTACTTTTATAGGGCTTTAAACTCTGAACCAAATATTGAATGCTTCTTAAGTGCCTTCATCGATCCTTACAGAAAACCTGGTTTTGTCATGAAGGGATTTTTTAACCATTAAGGTTAAAAAAAAAAAGAAGAACAACATTATAATGGCACACTCTTATATAACACTTGTAGGAGATTGCAGAACACTTTACAAAGGAGTTTAGTACTCATTTTAGAGCAAGAAAGCTAAGGTGCTGAGGAGCAAAATGACATCAGAGACACGTTTATGAAAAACAAATCATCAGGGGATTTTTGGGGGTGGGTTAATTATTATAATTTTAGTTTATTTTCTATATTATCATGATAGGTATGATTATGTAGGTAACTTTTAAAGTAATTTTGCAGAGTCGTAACATATGCAAAAGGACTGTGACAACTGAAGCATAAATTAACTTTGTATTTAGTTGAAGTGGATTATACTATAATTGCAGCCCAGATAATGATTCTCAGACTCATTGTTTTGGTTGGGCAGATGTTGGCAAATAAAGCTTCAACTTTGAGTAAAAATGATTGACAATATAATTTTACATAGTATAAGCTTATGCATATGTTCTTATTTAAGAAAAAAGTATTTTTTAATTGCTATAATTTTGCTTCAAATTATATTCAAACATGTAGAGGTAAAGCAATTGAAGGAATAACCAAAATACTTCTCTTGTAGAAAATCACAGAATTTAAAGAGTTCACCTCTCTTTATGTGCTTACATCTCATCTAGTCCATTGAATAAGCAGAGCTACAGCAATTTTTCAGAGACTTTAGAAGCTGGTCCATCAGTTACCTCAAACAGTAAAAGTAATCTACTGAAATGGCACTGGTCTTCTTCAGCTGCATTGCTCATCTTCATATGTATCATCATTCCTCACACAGCTCATCCATGACACCTCTGAGAACAGTTCTCTTTAGAAACAGAGCTTCTGGAATCTCTTGCTGGGAGAGTATTTCTTTCTCCATGGTGGTGCTGTGACAATCTACCGCAGAGCTGTTCCTGATTAAGAAATATTCCTCCTCATTAGAAAGCAAGCAGAACAATAATTGTGCACCATTTGTTTTGTAGAAGTAAACAACCTGCCTTAGCAGACAATGCATAAATGCCAATATTACTATAGGTCACCTGAATCCCATACTTTGTTCTCATCTACACTGGTGAAGTCTATAGGATTTTCCCAGCTGTCATTTCTGAGCATTTGTTTCCTAAATTGTTTTTTTTCTTTTCATTTTCTATGGCAAAGCCTTGTTATCATAAACCAGCAAAATTCAGACTCGCACAAATATATAATTAAGAGATAGCAATGCGTTATTAGAATATTTTTTCTTGTGACAGAGTCTTTAGAGTGTTCTGCATGAGATATATCTTACATTAAAAAACCTAAAAAACAGCAAAAAAACCCCAAACAAATTAAAAAACTCCAACCAATAAAGAGAAAGGGTATTTACAGAAACCTCAAACTGGAAGGATCTGTGTGTAATTGTGCAACATGGTAGAGAATTCAGAAAATGTAAGGGAAATCATTGCAAAAGGTTGCATATCCTTAAACATATTTTAAAAAAACCCACTGAGAAATGTCTGTTATCAGTTAGCAAACTAACTGATGACCTCTAAATTATCTTGATAATTGCCCAGATAATTTATCAAGAAATAAGTTTCCTTTTGAAAGAACAGATCTATATTTTAAACTCAATAACTGCTAGAAGAATGTACTTATATTGTTGGATGCCAACATCAGAATCATCTAAGTTATAGTATATTCTATTACTGATACTATTGTTGAATAATTTCAGATTGGTTATCAGTATTCAATAACACCAGGCATGGTTTATCATGGTTTTTCACATTGACTAAAAAGAATTCTTTTTAATTTTTGTATTCTGTGGTCTTGAAGTCAGTGAACAGTTGCACTTTATCTCCTTTTCCAATTAGAACTGTATGTTTTTTCAGGTTTAGTAGCAATTTAATGTTAATGTGCAAGACAAACAGAAGAATTATTGAGGCTTGTAAATGTCTGCTTTTTTGGCCCTCTTTTAGGTCCTTGTCTAAAAATCTAACTATGAGCACCAGCTACAGCTTCAGAAATTGAGGGAAGGAGGTGAGAAGGTTTACCTGGTCCCAAACCAGGCACGTGTTAATCTGGAAATAATCAAACCAAAATGGACTACCTTCCTGAGGAACTCCTGCTGGACTTTCATCTTTGTGGGGCTATACTTGAAAACAAATCTACTCCATGAAAGGTTTCTCTTTCATTTGGGAAACAGTAAATTATGCACGTTATCTGAACTTTTTCAGATCTGTTTCCTGCTGACCATTAATGGAATTCTTCAGGTCCTTTGCCCACTGCTGCTCACCCCAGCCTATATGCTTGATGCTCCTAATACCAATTGTAGCAAAGTCTTCCTCTGACTGAGACTTTATCTCATTAGTCACCAGCTTCAGCACAACACTGGTTTCTTAATAATCTTCTTCTACTCCAAGAGCAGAACAAGTATTCTGTGCCCAAAAGTCTCACGGGTGGAAAGACTGGATAGAAATTAAATAAAATTATACCCAAATTGGCATGGATAGTAATTGACAGATCAGTAATCCCTTTCTTTAGTGCTGTCATTCAGTATTTTTGGGGGGAATAGAAAAAAGTTCCTTCCCCAAATTATCCTATGGGATAATTTAAGTCTTGAGGAGCTCAATGGGAAAGAGAGGGGAATTAGGAGTACAGGCAAAAGTCCTATAGAAAATGCTGATGTTTGACAGGTGTCATTCAGGCGGTGATCTAACAGCTCTCAACTACAAAGTCAGAATGCTTAAATTCTTTAAAAATCACGTCAGTGTCTCTTTACACTTATTTATGGCTGTTATTATAACAATGATTAGAAGCATTACCAGCTGGAAAGTGTGCAAAAGTTTGAGAACAAACAATTATTCTTTCATAAATAAAAACAAACCCACAGAGTGTTTAATGAGAAACAAAAGGGACTAATTACCTGAAAAATGATTATGTACTCTGTGCAAAATGATTTTGGGTTCTGATGTTGAGAGTTTTTTTAAGTGACAGTAAAAGTGGTAAATGAAGCTAAAATAAATACAATTATTAGTTTTTATAATTTTAAATCTAAAATATGAATAAAAATTAATTTACAATAACTAATTAATAACATAAAGTGGGACACTGTTAAAGACAAGACACAAAGAAATAAAGAATTCCAATGGGATAGACTCAAAGCTGAGCTGAATTTAGAATTGGAGAACTCAAAATTTACCTGAATAAAATCTAGGAATTACACATCTCTTCAAATAGAAGTCAATCTATTTAAGTAAATAAGTAAATACACATAAATGTATGTATATATTAAATATATATTTTACAATGGGAGGAATTAAATTGCAGGATTTTTTAAAATAGTTTTTAATAAATCTGCATTTATCCTTGTATTATTTGTATGTATACTTGATACATATAAATAATACTTGATCAAATAATTTGAAGTGGAGAAAAAAATTCCTTCAACCGCATGAAAAATCTACACTAGCAATAATTTTTCAGCACCTTTTCTTTGATTTTAGTGGTTTCCAACATATGCTTACAGACCTTTCCTAGATTTTGTGGAAGGTTTCAATGGGAGAGTGGAATTATGAACACTGATCTTGGCCACACTTTTTTTATTGTACTTCACAGACTATGCATGAAGTGTCATAAATATTTTGAATATACATAGGAAAAAAATAGATACTCTTTGTCTAATCCAAAGAATGGCAGTAAAGGGTAATCAGAAATGACTACTTTTCATGAAATTTACAAAAAATGCAAAATTATATAATTTTCAATCCACTCAAAGAACATGGATAAACCCAAACTTAACAAAGTGTTTCAGAACTTTTTAATCATTATTCCTGCTCAGAGAACAGCATAAATGTTATTTCATAGTGACTGCTTTAATATAAAATTGAAAACAAGTTTAAGTGATATGAACAAAATATTCAGACATATCCAAATTATTTACTCCTCTTTAAATAATTGAAAACTAGTCATCATACTGAATCAGTCTCTCAAGCTCTTTCTGACCACAGTGATTTCATTAAAATCTCAAGTGTAATAGCTTTCAAATTTTCATTACAAAATGAACTTTACAGATCAAGATAACCATGACAGTAAAATTGGACAGAAAAATATCATCTGGCTCAATGTGTGGAACTGATACACCGTAAAAGGAAATTTGTGAAAAGGAAAATCTGAGGCAGTCACAAACAAGTTTACAGAAATCATCATAGGCCTGGAGAAAATAGAGCCTTTGTGGCCTTTGAATAGCATAAAAACTATGTGAGACAGTATTTGCGACCAACATAGAAGCTTTCTAAGCTGTCAGCGCACTGAAAAAATGCTCCAGTGACTCTCCCTTGAGGACTCTGTTCCCAGCAGACCCCAGAGTCACAGATTTCTCCCTCACATCCTTGATGCATGCTAAGAAGCTACGGCTGACATCTGCTCTCACCATTATCTGGCTAACTTCTTCCTCTGACTAATGATACGCATTCTCAATTTCCAAAACATACCTTCTAGCAAAGCAAAGAATTTAGGTGATTTTAGGGAGTACCTTACTTAGGGTAGGAATATAAGGCACTGCCAATCATGCATCTGACATATTTTAAGAAAAATATAACACGCATATTTTATATTAGAAGGCACAGTGTAAGAAATAGGATACTGAATAAAGATAGAGAAATATTGCCAAAAAGACCATCTGAGTTCATCTTTCTCCAGTATAACTTCAACTTAGAAGCTTGAGGTGAAGGTTCAAGACAACTCCCAAAGAAAATCTGAACTGTTGCTTAAAGCTAGTTTCAGTCCTTCAAAGTACAAAGTTTTGCCCAAATGGATGATAGCTTTCATCATCACCATTCTGTGGAGCATTAGTTTGTATGTAGGATTTTGTGTTCCTGTCAGCTTTAATGACTCAGCTAATTGATTTCTATATCCTCTGTAAATAATTTCTCATGTGAGAGAGTTTCAGATGCTGTTGAGTAGAGCTCTACCTATGTGCAATGTTGCTCCTACACATGTTGGAAAGGAGCAAAAGTTTTCAGTGACATACTTAGCTTAAAAGGATTCAGCAACAATAGCATACCTATTTACACAGTGCAAATACATAATTTTGTGACAAATGCATGGCCAAGAGTGATACCATCTGCTCTTATGTGGAAATGGACACAAACATCAAACTCTTTTTTTGATATAGATCTTCATTCCATGTGTTTTACCACACAAGATTAAAACAGTGAGGCTCAATTACAGCTCTTAATAAAGAATAAACAGGATGACACAGTTGCTTACTGGAGACAGAAGGGTATTTGAATAATAAACATAATTTCTTGGAACAGGGAAGGATAACCTTCATAAAGATTTAAAAGGACATATAGTATATTTATCCAGTTTGACATCTGAAAGCATGGTTCAACAAATGATGATTGGTTCACACCTAAACAAAAATAAAACAAAACAAAACCCTCCAAACTATATCAAAGTTCAAATTCTGTAGAAATTGGCTTTTCGAAGCCATTAGAAAATTGCATGTTGATTTCAAAATTCATGAAAATGCAAAGGAAAGTCTCACAGTCATTAATATATTAAATCAGCCAAGTTTTGGACCATCCCCATGATAGTCACTGAAGAAAATTAATTGCTTCTGAAGGATAGCCTGTGTTCCATGAGGAGTGCTGCACTTGCATCTAATAGATGTGTCCATCATTAAAGTTTGATGGAGTTGAATGCATGGCTGATAATTCTCTCTAGTCACTTGGGAGTTTCCATTAGACAAATAGGTAAAGTGGAGGAAGATGTGTGTGTCACTGGGTAGCTATGATTTTGGATTTCTTTACTATTGATTGACCTTGTATTAAGTAATGGGACTTTGCTGAAAGTCAATTAATCTTTATGTTTTAGTTAGGCAAAGATTTATTTATTTGCGTGTGAGTAAAAATATGTGTAGAACCTGAGAGCCCATCCATGAGTATCTATTTTGGAATTCCTACCTCAAAGCAAGAAAAATTCAGTAACTATCCTCAAGGGCATATCAAATTCTCAAAATTTGTGGGAGTGTTGCTTGGTGAATTGATCCTCCCTGTAGTCTGGTTATGCAATATCTGTGAGTTTCCCAATATCTGAGTTGTTTGTATGCCACATCAAGAAGGTGAGACATACCACCTTTGTTTAAACAAACGTATGAATGTTATTTCCATTGTCCTGTGGAGATTTATCAGCATAGGTGTTCATACATGGACAATTGTATGCCGATCTGAAAGTAAATATCAAATAATACTTTCATAATTCTGTATTTATTCACTGAATGCTACAGAAATTGGCTAATGTTTTATTTCCTTGTTTCCTACACCAGGCATCCTCATTTGTATGTAGATGCTGCTACTTAATTAGTTTACAGATTGGTGATCCAGGTATCTGTGATGTGCAGGTAATATTTATAATTAGAAACTAATTTGAAATGAATATTTATTTTGCTGTCCATGTATCACTGGATTAAGTCAGAATCAACTGACCTATTTGTAATTTACTCTAGGGATTTTAATTGTCATTTTTTGCCTTTTAAAATAAATGTCTTAGATTGTTTGTGGGAATATTCTGTTGGGTACTCCAATGGTTTAACACCTACTACAGATTCTCTTGTCAGAATGATGGTGTGAAAGACTGAATACTTTCAACTCAGAACACTGTTCAGGAACTGAATGTTATCTTTTAGTATGCTTTCATATAAATACAGAAATTTATAATATATGTGGGGATATTTCTACATTACAGACTTGGGCAAGGGGGAATTAATGAGTAGTATTTATCTATCTATCTATCTGTCTGTCTATCTATCTATCCATCTATCTGTCTATCTACCTATTGCCTGTAATGTTTCTAGATATTTTTGTTTGAGTGTAAATTATAAACTACAATGAAAGCATTTTTTTGTTTGTGAATGTTAGAAAACAAAAGTTCTTTCACAAGAATGGAATTCAAACAAGACATATTAAAAATGGATCTTGATTTATTTTCTAATTAAAACATGTTAATTTACTCTTAGTTTTATTTCTAAGAATGAATAATATTTATCCTTACTTTTTACAGGAATAGCTGATGGATAACTCTCATTAGATTAATATTTTATGGTTTTATTCCGATCAATTACAGCACTATTAAAGAAGAATAACACTGCTGTGCATGACTAAATTACTTCATTCTGCACCAAGAACTGGCTCAATTCTGTGCATGGAACAGACAGGTTTTTGGAATAAGTGCATTAACTTTCTGAAGGAATTGACAGTGCCCAGGAGTTATGACTTTTCTCCTTCATTTTTTCATCTCTTTTCTCTTACACATTTCGGTTTTTATAAGAGGCAGTTATCAAACACCTAAATTCCCATTTCTTTCCTAAAATTGTAAGCAACAGAAAATACAAACTTAGTTAACCTACAGCTTAGTAACTTCTAGCAGCAGTAGAATTTCTTCATTTGGTATGTTGGACCTAAATTGAACTTTGGAATCTTTTCATCATATGAATATTGAAATTTTCTGTGAAATTCAGTGTAAAAAAGGAATGATATATGTACAGAGAGATCCTTCCCTCTCACCTGGACTGACATTTTAAAAATATATTTTAAAAGAAAAAATAACAATTACAAATGTAGCAAATATTCCATGATTTGTTGCAATGTCAGTGAAACTAAAGTATAAATAATTGAAACATTTCCAAACACATTATGACTGACAACCACTTAAAAATATTCTGAGTGTTTATGCCATTTCAAATATTGCTATGCTTAATTTGTTTAATTTTATGTCATATATAGCTTTATTAAAGATATTGACTTCAAATTGCTGGAAGTTTCCATGATATTTATCTTCTCAAAACAAGCAACCAACTAAAACACACCAATCTGGTTGAAAAATACTGCAGGGCAAAAATGAGTCCCTGAGTCCAAAATCTTTAGATGTTGTTCTTATTGCCACCTGGCAGAAATCAGAAAATTTAAGAACTCAGCTGATGTCAAAAGACAATCACACCTAGAAATAAATTTTTCAGCTAACGTGTAGTATTTAATACCACATTTTGGATGCTGTGGGTTTGGGTTTTTTTTTCCATGGGTCAGCACACAGCAAATGGAGTTTGCACCTGTAAATCAGCAAATACAAATTTCTTGGACTGATTTTCATGATACCTCTGCAAGGTATCTTCCATGTATATACTGAGATATATCACATAACCCTATGGAAAATTAATGATAACCCCAAAAGATGTGATACACCAGAGTGGTCTCATGCAGGAAAATAGTAAAAGATAAAAGTGCCTCTTTGCCCATGTTTTAGCACAACTTTTATCAAGCAACCTTTCATCTCCCCTCCTTCCACTTCTATCCTCTGCGAAAAACTGCACAGTATGGTCAAAAGAAAAGCTTGAGAACCAGCATTCAATCAGTGGGCAATAAAGGTGTATGTAATTAGCCCTTTCTCCTCCTCTTAGGTCCCAAGTGATTTTTGGTTAAGCAGTATTGCAGGGTAAGCAACATATCTAAACAATCTCAGCACATTGCAATGCACAATATATACCTTAAGGTCAGAAAGTCTTAGGCAGACAACCTACCATGTATTTTCATTTAATTTATTGCAAAATGCAAAATACATACTGGGAAAAGCAATTTTGTTATTTTTTATTGAGTAAAACCATACTGAAAACAGAAAGAAGTGCAATAAATAACCACAACCTTTGCTTGGCATCGCTATTGGTTGTGGGACAGCCAACACCTTCTCATGGGACTAGTGGCTTTGCTCTAATTACAGTTTCCTATATGGAATGTTAAATGTCTAAAGACTAATGAAACAAATCTTACCTGACAATCTAGCATTTTAGTAGTTACATCATCCGTAGGCATCTTAAGTTTTATAGGTGCTGAATTCAGAGAGATTTTTAAGACAATCCATCTCTGTTTCTTTTCCCCTACAGAGAAAGTTGCAGTAAATAATGGAGGAATGTGTAGGGCCCTTTATACTCCTGTTTGGCTTTTATTTGAGTGGGGATGTTCACCAAGGGCACATCCCCAGCTCAGGACAGTGCTGAAGTTTGAGGATGGGCTGACACAGCATTATTGAAACAGTTTGATCTTTGCATTCATTCTCAAAGCCATCAATCCTGACACAAATGGACGCTGAGATGAGGCATTCAGGCAAGCATGGAAAATGGCACTTTTTCCCTGTCATAACTGCTGAGGGTGGATAACTTTTGGTAAGTCTGAAAACATATGTCATTTCACTGGGCACAGCCAAACTGCCCTGGAAGTGGGAGTAGAGATGGGTTGGACAAGTCCATCGATCATGGGGGACTCTACCTCCAAACACTATACTGCTTGGAAGCAATAGGCCCACCTGGGTCTCCTCCAACTTTTGAGCTAGAGGCTGCAAACTGCTGCTTCACAGACATAATTAGATGAAGCTTAGTGCCACAATCTGACATCCTCCCAAAAAGTATAAAACTTATCTAAGGAGAGCAGTAGACACTGTACTCTAGGGAGCATTCCTGCCCAGTTGGGAAATCCAACAGTGACTCTTATTTCCATAGCCCTCTGAAATCCTTCTGGTAGTGGTTCACCGCAGCTATTAAATACATGCGTAACTCCATATAATCCCCTGCTCCCTCCCTTCCCCATTTGTTCATAAGATGTTTTCAGAGGAAGAGATTTCAAAGTAAGCTATCATTCAAAGTATGCTTGACTTTGGTTCTATGTCATGATTTTTGTGATATTTTTTCATGAGAAACTATGTTTTTCTAATGCCATTTTTCTACTAAAGTGATTTGGAACTTGATCTGCTTGAGGTCATACTGAACACATTTCTGGAACGGGGGGGCACGTGACTGAGCTTGGGAAAAAGAGCTTGCAAACTATCATGGCTACAAGGAAACCCTCTGTTTATGCAAACATAATTTCTGTTAAAGGAACTGCTAAGGATGCAGTGTCTGGGAGTTTATATCTAAGTTAAAGATGGACTCTTGTGTAGCTGTCTGAAACAGACAATAAAATACTCAACATGACTTGCCAAATGACTTCAAATATCTGAAACAATAAAACAATAAAGAAACAGTGTCAGCATGCTAGAGTGCAAGATGAACACTAAGAAGTAGAGAAAGGAATGAGTACATGGAAGATGTCAGGTTGAGAGCCAGCTCTCCTGCAATTGATGTGATGATTATCTGGGACTATAAATTAAAACTTCACCATAATCAAAGCACATGGGGAGGAAAAAAAAAAAAAGAAAGGGGAAAACACTAAAATATTTTTTTGTGAAAAAACCCCAAAACCAAACAAACCCCACACCATCAAAATCTCTTGGATTAGGGAGGTGTAACTTAGCAAAATCAGCTCCTTCTATTTACGAACACTTGATCATGCATCAAGTAATTCCTGAAAACAGCAAAAGAAAAGAAAAATCTGTTATTGTACTTATTTTTTTCCCATTTAGAGTATAAATTTGTGGTAACATTTTTAGTTTCATTATCTTTTGAAAAGCCCCATCAAATTTGATAAATTTATTAACTTATCTGTTACAGCTTCACTGGCTTTCTATCTCAGAAGCACTAGAGAAAGTAGAGAAATAAGGCAGTACATTTGAACAGCTGCTCTATTAGAAGCACCTAGATCTTGTCTCTGCCCACAACCTCAACAATCTGTAAGAAGCCTAATTGCTGGGAAACACAGATTGTCTATAATATGAGAGACACTATTTGCATTTGCAGTAGAAACCTTTAACTGAATTGAACTAAAAATATATATTTTTTCTTTGGTGTAGGTCATTTCATGGACTGGAAAAAGGCTTAGGATTATTGTACCACTTTCTGCAATATTTTTTAGAACCTTATTAAATGAAGAAGGATGTGCAGAAATTCATGGAAGATTGCAATACTTTACCTAGATCAAAGCATTGACTTTTACCTCATAATTGTAGTTAGATCGAATGTTTTTCCATGTTTCTATACAGTTGATGATTGTACCACACTGCTGTTCTTTAGCATTTCTACTTTCAATTTGCCTGAGGCTAGTGATGAAATTCCTCCCTCCTTGTGGTATGCATGATTGCAAATGTGGCAAATTAAGAAATCTGTGGAAAAAACAACTAAAAAATTATTTTAAAAGTAAAGATAATTAAGAAAAAAGAGAAAGTACATTAATCACATAAGGGGGGGAAATGTGTTAATGCTTCTCTTTACTCTTTTTCTTCTCATTTCCTATCAAGATTCTGACAGGAACTGGTTAGTTGAAGAAACGTAGAAAAGACTGACAGGAAATATTGCTGGGGGAAAGCTGAGGACAGAGTACAGGATTGTAGAAAGTATCAGGCTACACAGGGAGAAAAAGCTTGTGCAGAGGATTTTTTATCAGACCGGCAGTCAGCAAGTAGGAGGAAATATATACTCAAGTGACAGCTCCACTGTCAGTCCGCATGTCCACCAAAAAAACCCCTGACCTCCTTGCTTACCTGCCTTCCCCTCCTGGCCCCAGAAGCTCTTCACCTTGGAAACGGAGGAAGATACCTTCCTGGATTGGATGTCCTGAAAATAGACCAGAGAGCAGTGGATATTCTGTATGCTGCTTCTTGTGCTCGCAGATGTGTCAAGGGAGAACACCTTTGCCCCAAGGACAAGACAGGAAATAAGGGTGGAAGCCATGTCATTGCCTCCTCTGTATCTTACATGTCAGTCTGGGTCTCTTCTTTTAAGATTTCTCATTTCACTGCCAGTCACATTTTCATGAAAAAATCGTCGCATTTCTTTAATCCAATGCTATTTGATCATATAAATATTTATGTTCATATTTGCATATGAATATGCCATATATGTAAGGATTACAAAGACATTTCCACAAAAAGAATGCCTCAAGTTATCAAAAAAGTAAGATGAGGGTGATTAAATACTTACATAGTAAGAGGATTAATAAGTTCATTGAGAAAGGAAAAAAAAGTCATTGTCGAATTATGTCAAAGTACGGATTGGAAGCTAACCTTCTCTAACGTGCAAACAGTTTTCTAAAAGCATGGTAAACTTTGAATATCACCTGAGTGTTAGATTTTTGGCAAATTATATGCAGTATCTCTTGTGTCTATGCCCTAAAATCTATATTTCAGATGATTTGATGCTTGTTATATTAGGAAAATTTTGACACTGTTATTTAAGTTCCTACTGGCAAAGGTTAGCCAGTTTTTCTGTGGGTATTTCTCATTTAAAAAATATCTTTCAAACAGGTGACAATTTTCAGTCAACCATCGTGTTGTGAACAAAATCCATAAAATGTGAAAATTAAATTAGACATAAAGAATATTCTTTGAAGACCAACGTCAATTAGAGAGAGACATAAGGCAAATTGTTGATGCAGAGTCACTGAAGATATTTAAGGCTATTCTAGTAATACATAGGACTAATTATATATCACTGTCTGCTTTCAAAGTGTTGTACAGACATGAACTAATTAATCTGCTCCATCAGAGACAGGAGTGAAAGTATTGCAAATTATAGCACCACCTGCCACAGCTTCTGGTAAAAGTAGAAAAAACCCTTATTTTCTACAATCACCCCATGCTGGGATTTCTGTATTTGGTAACTAAACGCATATGCATGTGTATATATGCAAACTGAAATAACGGAAGTCATGTAAAAGTAAATGGGAAAAAATTACATATAAAAGTCTGGTTTTGAAGGACACTAAACATGCATTTGGATTACTGAACAATGCTACTGCTCCTGGTTTTATGATCCATTGGGGTCAATAGTGGTCATAATTAAAATATTAAATACTTATTAATAGTGGTTCTTTATGCTACATCTCATCATATACTGAGTGCTGAAGCTCCAAAAGCTGGGAAGTAATTTTTTATCCTGCATTGACTTGTGTATCAATTATATTCTTAGTTTGTCTTACTGCAGTCATTAAGATCCCTCTTTACTACAGTTGTACAAACAAATCAAGGATGTTTTAGTGAAAAGACAACAATTCAAGAAAAACAGCAGATGAATATACTCAGAAACAACATATTGTTCTTATGTTTGGCTGTGACATAACCATATCCTAAATTTTCAGCATTGAAACAAAAATAAAATTATTTACATATTGCTTTGGTAACTACTGACATGGAGTAGATAAAGTGTTCAGCAGCAGTGTTTGACTGACATTTGTCTTCCTTGAAATAGCAGAAAACAGAGAATTCAGAGAGTTCAAAATGATGTACATGTCGTAGAGTCAAAGACATGATGTTATCTAGGAAAAGTGGTGATAAGAGAAATTAGCGCTGAACTTGAATGGGAAAGTTTTTATTATTCGTATGCATTGAAGGAGTATGTTGCTAGCTTTTTTCCATTAGATCAGTTGTGAAAAGAAATGGTCGTACCTTTCTTTAAAGGAGACTTGTGAACCTTGTCTGAAACTTGAGCCAGAGAGTGATATAATGCACACATTATTCGTGGAAGGGTAACTAGTGGATTTTCCAGATAGTAAAGTACAAGCAAATCTTCTTAATTATTGTTTAAGCTTTATAGATTTCTAATAAAAACAGTTAAAGAACCTCTAAAATATTTGGAATTATTAGAGAGAAATTATGTACCTGGATTTGTATATGATAACATTTCAAACTGTCAGTGAGTATTAATTTAAGAATACCGTGCCCAGATTTTCTTAGCTCTTTTAGGAAGCATAATGGTTTTAATGTCAGATTTCCGGTCTTTAATTTAACCTTAAAGACAGACTGACTCATAAGTCTGCATTAGAGCTGGGGCAGGGTCTTAATTATGGAGACATTCACTTGTCCCTTTAGTCTTTCAAGTTTGGAACCAGGTTTAGCTCTGAGTTTTGAACTTGCAGAGGTATCACACCTCTTTTTATAGTGATACCACTTTTCCTTTTCTTCAGCATTGAACCTCCTTAAATATAATGAAGGAAGTTTATAGATAAATAATATTTCATAATTTATTATAGAGGGTTGTGAAATTTATAAAATTTATATTTTTGCACAAATAATATTAATATAAAAGTAACTAGTGACCAGATTAGTGTAAAACTGGGGAATTCTCAGAGCAGGAAAAGTGAGGATTCATAAGATCACTTTCATTTTCTATTTAAAAGTATCTAAAAATAATAAAAGGGGGAAACAATTTACCTGGTGCAAAATAAACCCATTGCTCTTATTGCTCCAAGGCATAAGCAAGGCTTAAGTAGGAGTCAAGTTACATTAGTTTGGATTAAAAAGTGAGGGCTATAAATCTTCATGCATTCAGATATAAGCTAGGAACTATCTAATAAGAATTCAGAAGAAATTTTTCTTTAAGGCAGATATTTCAAAAGAGATTTTAGTATCTTTTTCTGATGTATTCAATCCTGACTATTGAAGATGAAATAAACAGAGAGAGCCTTGATTCATTGTAGCAGTTTCTACATATTTACATGTTCTTAAAGACCATTTTGGCCTTGGCAGCTCAGTCAGACTGGAGGCATTTCAAAATTGGTACTGATGACTGCACCTCAGCTTTTCAAACTGTAAAAAAAAAATCCTTATACTCACATTAAAAGTAGGCTAAAATTTGAAATATCTGAGCACACTGACTGCATCTCATCCTTATTTTTTGCGCATTCTGGATGTAGTGCTGCCTGAGTGCTCTAGACATAGCATAGGCAGAGGTATATGATGCCCATCATTTTGGTCTACTGTAGCTGACTAAACATCTTACACTAGAAAGCCTTAGAATAATGGCAGATCTTGGATCTGTTGAAGCAGTTCTGCAATACATGTGAAAATCTGTGTTGTGGAAAATGCCTTATTCAAAATGTTTTCCTTGCCATAGTGTCATAGCTCAAACTTTACCAGATAAATAATATTTTTTTGTTTCAAATGTGAAGTTAAAAGTTATCTGGAATAATGCAGAGGTTCAAATAAATGATATACCAGTTGTTCATTCTGCTCTGCTATGTACAAATGCTATTTTTGAAGTAAGAAAATCCTAATTCCAAAGGCATGTCAGTCAGACCCTTTTCTGCCAGAGTATAGCTTGACAAACACAAAAAAATCACAACCAACAACAAAATAACTACCAAACAAAACCACACAAAAATCAAGAAAATCACTTTCTTTAGCCTAAGTAATTAATATACATATTCATAGTTATCTACAGGTAGGGGTTCATTGTTAATACAGGCTTTGAAGCAGCTTGGATGAAGATAGTCAATGAAGAATAAAAATAAAAACTGCAGGTGATATTCAGAATTCTGTGAAGATCAAGAATGCCTTTTTATAGTGAGAAAGAGTAGGATTATACATCCACTAAAACGAGTAAAATGTTCTCTCTCCGTAAAGGATAGCAAACTTTTGCAGAGCATCCTAAGTTCCAATGTAAAACTCTGTCAGGCCAGATTTTCAGGGAGATTCAAGGACTTTTTTTCTGTACTTGAAGGCTTATGTTAATCCAGTCAGTAAAGCCAGTAATTTATTGAATGCACAAGGATGGCAGTCATTTGGGTCATCTGTGTTTACTTTGCTTTTGTAAGCTACATTTAATGGAGAGTGATCTCCTGTGACAGGAATTGTATCTTACCATAGGAAGTGTGCCATGAAAATCCTCCAGTTTCTTCTGCACAGGGTAAGGGTGTTCCTGCCTAATTACAGATTTATTTTATATTTATGCTCCAGTAAATGCAGTCAAAAATCACAACACCTGGATAATGCAAAGCTCTGAAAGGAGGGTATTGCACTTTGGAAAAAAAAAACAAAAATGCCAGCCATGACTGGAAGATTGAGGAAGAGAAGTAGGAGAAGAAAGAGAAGACTAATTTGGAGGATATTTGAAGCTTGGATTTAGTAATCAAAAGTTACCAGCAGTGCTCTAAAAGTCAAATCTCAGCATTTATATTTGTTATTTCACTTGATCTTGGAGAAGAAACCAGGAGAAGGGCTGATATCCTTCTGCAAAAAAACTCTAGTTCAAGGACAAAATTCCCAGTTTCCAAATGATAAGTTGAATTTTCTTGTACTGATTATTCCAGATGTAGAAGGTAAACTAACAAACCAACCAGTAGATTTAAGTGTTGAGGGTTTTTTGAAAATAGTGTATATTTTCAATACGTAATGGTAATACTTAGATTTTATACACAGGATAAATCACACTTAGATTTCATACACAGGATAAAATCTTACTTAGATTTTATACACAGAGGAGGAGACATAATAATAGGTAAATACCAATAGTGAGCTCTTAATGCTAAAAAATTCTCATAAACTCACTGCCTTAAAAAACCTGAATGTTTAGGATACGTGTTTGCAATTTAGCATTAATCAGTATTTCTCTTGCACTAGACTATTTGGAAGACTTTTATGTAACAACAGGAGAGCATAAATGAGAAACCCCTGCCTTTTGAGGGTTATTTGATTTTACATTATTTGTGGAACATAGCCCCTCCCTAAAACACAATAAAATAAAATAGAGGGAGGAATTTCTAGATGCAAAATAAACTTGTTTGTTCTTTTTTTTTTTTTTAAAGCCTTTCTTGTCCAAAAAGTCCTATAACACATACATCTACTTAGATTTCACCACACAGAATACATAGAAGTGATTTGGTGGTGATGGATGAGTCACTTAAGTTCTGCTCTCAGAAATGAATGGTTCCATTCCCCAGCCTAGAAATGATGGAAGAAGGTATTTTCACCAATATTGTTGTTTTTGTGACTGGGGTGAGGGTGTATCCGGTAAGAGCCAAAGGTTGTACATCAATTTGGTGATAGGCAGCAAAAAAAGCTGGCATCCTCTTCAGCTACTTAAGGTATTCCCTTAAGAAAACAATAGGGGTTGAGGGCTGGGTATAAAATACAACAAGTACTGTCCTGTGGCATTACTTCTGGCATCATAGAGGAATGATGTGTAAGACAAAGGTGGAAAAGGTGGTTAAAAGCATGCTGATAGCACTGCTTCCATTGTCTAACCTCTGACAGACCAAGGAGCTTTTCTTCCAGGAAGAGATGACACAAATATGTAGTGCACTTACTTGTGTTTAGACCCTAAATAATTCAATACCTAAAAGCTTCTATACTACATGTTATGCATGTTTGCTTCTATAAAACCCAGAGCCATGTACTGTTACAGAGTGCGAATATATTCTAACAAAACTTTGACATTATATTCAAGAAAGAGTGTTTTTAACTGCAGTAATAAGAAGTGGTTCTTGCTTTAAAAGAAGTTTCTAAGACAATAAGATTTACAGAACAAAAATAAACCGAAACTCTCCTATGAGGATTTAATTTTGAGCTTTCTAAATTTTATCTATAGCTTTATATTTTACAGTCAGTATGATATCAAGATGTTCTTCATACCTTCAGCCTCAAAGAAAGATGGATTTTATCTGCATCCTGAATTAATAAATGCTTTGGAATGTCTACTATGTGATTTTGTATATCTTGAATAAGGTTGAGAGTGGAAAATGTGCTTCTCTTTCTAAGTACCCCAGAATAGAATCCAGCCACTTAGGTGACTAAAACTAGCAATTGTAAAACTGTTATAAAAGCCCGAATCAGTTTTAGTTTGCAGTTTTAAATCCAATTCACTCTGTTGATTTAGTGTGCAACAACATGAAAGCCATTAAACCTTCAGCTTAAGCTTACTTGAATTAGATGTCACTGCTAGAGATTTCTTTGAAATATATCCAATAGTTTGAAAGTGTCCTGGTAAGAAGATCTTAAATGTAAATCTTTCTGCATAATTCTAATGTCCTTTTTTTTTCCTCTCTGTCCATTACAGATGCAGGTGTTTACAAAGGTAGGGCTATTACAAGGATTCAAGTATTACAGAGCTGCAGCAAGAAGCTAGACTCTCTGAGTGGGCACTGTCAAGCTGATGCCATAGAATATATATTCTGTGGAGGGCATAACATTTTTCAGTCTTAAAACAAAGGCAGAAAATTTGTTCTTCTTGTTAGCAGTGCATTCTTTCTGTGTATATGATCTCAGTGACTTTAAAAGAAAAAAAATACAACTTCATTAATTTCAGAGATTTAATAAAATGCAATTTAGTAATGAATAAAAAAAATGTGCAGATTGCTTTTCTCCTCCTTTCTTAGAGTTTTTCATGAAGATGAATCATATGTTTGGCACACCGATAGGACACTTGCCTTTATATCTTACTTTTGTAGATCACTGATCTGCTGTTTTGGCAGATTTTAGCAAACCATATGAAGTCAGTTTTTGCTGGTATTTCAAATTACTTAAAGCTCCCCATTACTCTACCCTCTTTAATGCTATTTCTTTTTGTAGCTCTTGGATTTTTTTTTTTTTATATTTTCTAGTGATTGTGCACGATATTCCATATCCTGCTTCTAGCTAACCTTTGAAAGCAAGCTGACTTACAGTGATAGCCTTTCTCCTGCCTCAGAGTTCCCTCTATATTTATCCGTGTTGGATGAAACGTTCAGAATTGCGCTTTTACTGCCATCTAGTGCCAGAATTAGATAGGAAAGTTTAAAATTATTTCTCTTGAGGCTTGGAAGAGGGTCAGTATTGGCTCTAAGAGAGACTGCTTTAGTTTGTGGGTGAATAAGGTACTGTTGAGAATTATTAACAGATGAAATTCTAAGGATATGTGAGATTTTATGAGATGTTAAGAAGGTGGGCCAGCATGTACTAAAAGGATACATGCTCAACCTAGCATCGTGCACTATGTTTGCCCACACACAGCTATCACATTTACTTTGATAGCTGCTATTAAACCAACAGCAAAGGGAAAATGCACTGCATTTTTTCACGTGGTGTTTTAAATATGGCTGCACTTGCCTACTGGTTCTGGCTGGGACAGAATTAAATTTTTCATAGTAGCTCTTATAGTGCTATGCTTTGTCTTTGTAACGAGAATAGTGTTGATAAAGTAAGGATGTTTTAGTTATTGCCTGTTGGTGTTTACACAGAGTCAAGGACTTTTCTGATTCTCAGAGTGACCTTCCAGCAAGGAGGTTGGAGGTGCACAAGGAGGGAGCACAGCCAGGATAGATGACTGCAATCAGAGGGACATTCCATACCATATGTCAATAAAAGCTGTGGAAAAGAAGGAGAAAGGGGAGGATATTTGGAGTGATGGCGTTTCTTTTCTCAAGTAACCATGACATGTGATGGAGGCTGGCTTTCCTGGGGATGGCTGAAGAGTTGTCGTCAGTGGGAGGAGGTGAATGAATTCCTTGTGTTTGCTTCCACACATGGGTTTTACTTTACTTATTAAGCTGCTTTAGTCTCAGTCCATCAGTTTTCTTACTTTTACCCTTACAATTCTCTTCTCCATTCCAGAGAAGGATCTGTGTGGGGCTGAGCTGTCTATCCCTGTTAAACTACAGTAATTTGCAAACATAGAACAAAAACCCCATCCAAACTAACAAAAATATTACTTTTTATATTAATGAGGTGGAATTAGTTAAGAAACACCTGGCAATCTCACAGCAGTACACTGCATGTTATCTCAGAAGAGAAAGCAGAATAGAATGAGAAGAAATGGCAATTCAAAAATTAAAATAGTAAAAGTTGTCGTCTTTACTGTAAGGTCTGGGCCCTAATGTTGTCAAGCAAAATCTTACATTGATGAATAGAGTGCAAAAATTGAAGTTCTACCCATTTTTCTCCTTTTGAGCCTGCAATATAAGGAAAATTGACAGGAATTTGATAAACACACTGAGAAATCTCTTTTTGATGTATCAAAAATATTAGAGAACCATAGAATCAGCTAGGCTGGAAAAGATTTTTGAGGTCATTGAATCCAACCCATGAACCAATACCACCTTGTCAACCACACCATGTGGCATTAGTGCCACATCCAGTCTTTTCTTAAACACCTCCAGGGATGGTGACTCCATCACCTCCCTGGGCAGCCCATTCCAATGCCCCATCACCCTTTCCATGAAAGACTTCTTCCTAACATCTAACCTAAAGCTCCCTAGCACAGCTTAAGACTCTGTTCTCTTGTCTTGTTGCTTGTTGCCGGGGAGAAGAGACTGACCCTCACCTGGCTACCACCTTTCAGGGAGCTGTAAAGTGGTAAGGTCTCCTCCAAGCCTCCTCTTCTTCAGGCTAAACAATTCCAGCTCCGTCAGCTGCCCCTTAAAGGACTTGTGTTCCAAGCCCCGCACCAGCCTCATTGCCATCCTCTAGATGCGCTCAAGCGTCTCAATGTCCTTCCCAAACTGAGGGGCCAGAACTGGACGCAGCACTCAAGGTGCGGCCTCACCAGTGCTGAGTACAGGGGAAGAATGACCTCCCTGGGCCTGCTGGCCACACTGCTCCTGATACAGGCCAGGATGCCGTTGGCCTTCTTGGCCACCAGGGCACACTGCTGGCTCATGTTCAGCCGGCTGTCGATCAGCACCCAGGTCCTTTTCCACCTGAGCACTGTCCAGCCACTTTGTCCCCAGCCTGCAGCACTGCAGTGGGTTACTGTGGCCAAAATGCAGAGCCTGGCACTTGGTATTGTTAAACATCATTTGATAGATTTGACCCATCTATCCAGCCTGTCCAGAAACCTCTGCAGAGCCCGCCTACCCTCCAGCAGATCAACACTCCCCCCAGTTTGGTGTCATTTGCAAATTTGCAGACTATGTGCTCTGTTGTGTGTGATTCACTTCTGATATGCAGCTTCTTTGTGTTACTGATTTTATTTTTTTTCTTTAGCTTTTTAGAATTTAGTATTAGATAACATACTGAGAGTAGTTCAATGTGGCCAGCCAAATCTCTATAGGGGTCATACTCATGTTAAATTATATTGTGCTATAAAAATGCAACATTCTGCCAAATTTCTATCAGTACTGTTGATAGAAACATAATTTAATCTCACTGATGTGTCAAGTGCATAATAGCCATAGTACAGGCAATTTTGATGTCAGCAGGTATGGTATTAACAATAGTGATGTAGCAGTACTACTTTGGCTATAAAATTTGCTTTTAAATTGCAAACAGACAGCTTATGGAAACTGTGAGGGCTGTCCACCTAGCAATCTAGAAAAAGTTCACAAATGTGCAATGGTTAACGTAGGGAAATATTGCGTGAAAAGCTCCTGACTATGCTGAGAATACTACTCCTGGCATGAATAGATAAGGTGACAAAATGAAAGAACATAGGCTTATTTTGTATTCCCTAGTCCTACATAATATATACTTTATTAAGCATTTTCCAAAGGTAGTTGAGAAATATTAAAAAAAAATCTGGAAACCCAAAAGAACTAAGACAAATTTTCTGTGTTTAGCTGTGCAATAGTTTTTCTGAAAAGTTATGTCTTCTTGCAGTATAATATATTGTCTTTATATTGCCTTATGTTAGTGAAAAGAATTTCAGAATAACTCATGCTTGATGAAGCCCTTCTCAATTGAAATTTGATTTCTTGGTTTATAAAAAGTACAACAAAACAGAAAAAAAAAAGAGGAAAAGTATTGCTAGCCTAAGGCAGACAGATTTACATTTGCATCACTTTTTTAAAGTGTTAGTTCAGAACAGCTTGGTCCTGTAGAACATTCTGTTTTCAAGCTTATATTTGTAATAAAACACTCACCAAGTAATTGATTAAATATGTCTATTAACATATACATATTAACATCATATTTCCCTAGTGATTTGGTTCTGGAATTAGCTCACAGATCAAGCTGAAAATAATTAATTCATATGAACATAAAGCATATAATAATGGATAATGTTTGCAATTCAGTCTTGGATGACTTTTTCCTGCACTTAAATTTCTTTCGGAGAACAGTAGTATTTTTAGTTGAGTTTAACATGTAAAATAAATGTATGCTTTCCCTCATCTCCTCAAGCATCTTTGCATTTTCTTCCAAACTTTCACTGAGAGGATATGTTCTTTGACACAACAGGAAGAGCCAATCCTTTTAGACAAATAATGGTAATCACCATTGTAGCTGGAACCTTTGCTCGTATCCCATGAGATTCAAGGGAAAGAATTACGGGACACAAAAGCCCTGAGAATTGCAAACCGGGAAGTGCAGAATTTTGAAAGGGTTCTTCTTTTGCAGGAAGCTCCATCACAAAATCCTTTGCTCAGGGCTAGGGGAATGGACATAACTGAGTAAAATAACTGTGTCTGTTTTGCAAGACAAGCCTAGCCTGACATCAGAATAGTGGAATCAGAAAATTAAGTGTAAATCTCCATTGCTGTGTCTTCCCTGGATTGTTGTGCTTCTCCTATGTTGCGGCAAATGTTATAGGAAAAGAGAATATTAGGCAGTCAAGAGAGATCAGGTATGGAGAAGAATAGACTTTTAGAGGAAAACATTTATTTTTCAATTAACCCCTCAGTTTAGAAGTTGTGCTTTTCTCCATTTCTGCAGTGGTATCCCCACTCATTTAGTCAAAAAGATCAAGAGTTGAAAAATGCATTATCCTGACTGACTGCCTTCTTCCTCCTGTGGATGGTTTAACAAGAGAAACAAGAGAGCAGGTGGCCCTTCACTGATTTTTTTTTTTCTGGGGCGGGGAGAGGGGAGGGAGGGTTTGGTTCAGTTTTTGGGTTTTTTTTTTTGGTGGATGTTCAAAACACAGCTACTACTCAAAGATTTCAGTTCTCATGATACAAGCAAAATAAGTCAAATTTTCAACACATGCACTACACTGTCAGCATAAGTAAATATTGATTCCACAATTGCACTGGACAGGCATATTAAAAACATAGGTATGTGCCCCTGCAATGTTTGACTTCAACCTTTAGTCTACTAAAAATAATCATAATCTCACTAAGAGATTACATCTGGTGAAAAATGACCAGGTGTGGTGTTGCTTCCTGTGAAATAGGAACTATGTCTATGAAGAAAGACAAAGGTAACTTAAAACATCCTCTTTTGTTATGTCTTGCAAAAATATATTATGACTCATAAGAAGGAGTTTCTTTGTATGCGTATTTTGGTTTTAACCTAGACTTGATGAATAACAATAGTTTAGCAAAGTTTTCAGTCAAATACTTCTTAAGTATTGAATACTCCTGAAGCTTGGGAAACAATAACTTTCTAAGATGATAGAGGTAAACACTGTTGTTTTTTTCTGATTTGAACTCTACACATTGATTTATAAGAAGTTATTATAACTGCATCCATTACTAACTCAAATTCCTCACACACTCTGGGAAAAATTTTAATCCTTAACAGCTAAGGGTTATTTTGCATGACAGTTCTTTGGACAAGCTGATATAACCAAAGACTAAAATAAAGAAGACAGGGTAATTTTCTGTCCAAGACTCCTCATTTCTTGTTACAGTATCATCAAAGCACTATATGTAATGATTCCATCATCTAATTGTATTTACTTGAAAATTATTATAAAATAACAGACAGCAACTCATATAAATATAAATAAAGGTTGTTTGCAGAAATCAATAGATTTAATTTCATTCCAAAGAAAAATAAAAAAATTGAAATAACAATAAATAAAAGAAATAATACTAACTGAAAACCAAGTGAATTATCCAGGTAGTTAATCGAAAAGAAAAAGCTTAACAAATATTCTTTGGTTATGTGCTTTCTTTGTGTGTTGTTTTTCTTGTAATATTTAATCAATACTCCAAGTATTTTTTTTGTTTGAATTAAAAGCCTTCTGTACTGAAACATCTTGATACACTGGTGTGTGCCATACCCTGCTATACTATGGTTTTGTCCTCTGCTTGCTCTTTCAGGTCATATGAAAGCCAATCCATGCTAAGCTGAAATCAATAAACTTAAAATGGACAAATCTGCCTTTAAGCAAATGCCAATATTAATTTCTAGTTAAAGCTAAAATATTAGCAAATATGAGCTTCCTACTAAGAAGTCAAATTTCCCCTTTTAAAACCTTTTTAAATTCTAATCTAATTCAATATAGACATTAAAAACCCTAGAAACACCAATCTACATTTCAGTTAGGGAATAATTTCTAAATGCTTCAGAAATCAGCAATTTCAAAGCAAAATTCCTTCTCAGGTCAATTTAAAATATTTGTCTCTCTTACTGTTATTTACTTTTTATCCCCCAGATTTAAGGTTTGTCAGTTTTCCATTTCTGTGCTGTGTGTTGGTTTTGAGGTTGTTACTCTGTCTGTTTCCAGCAGGAAGAAGCCAGAGGGAGGAGAACAGTAAATTTTCCTGGTAATATTTTATTATCTGGCTATGACAGCTCTCTAAACCGAACTAACTAGGAAGGAGTTGTGTGAATATTGAATGACTTAGTAATAATACATTAAGAAAAAGTGTATGTGAATTGTAGTATTTTACTGGTGCTCACCTGTAATCAGTATCTGATTTTTGACATTTTCACCATTTTAATACAATTTTACAGTGTGTGGCTGATGTACAGCATGACATAGCTTTCATAGAATACATAGCTTGGCAAACAGATTAATTTTCAAGAAAATGAGGGCACAAAGTTGAGAAATGGGCATGTTTCCAAAATATATGGATGACAAGGTGTTCAAATCCTCATGAATATTAGTTAATTTTTCTATAATATACTTGTATACTGGCTATCATTTCCTACGAATGATATTGCTATATTGTTTTCGGGTTCTAACTAGCCTTTTTTTATTCCGTCTTTTTAGCAATTAGAGCATTTTCATCTCCTTTCCATTACTCCACAGTAGCCTGCAGGACAGGACAGAATCTAAATCATTAGTGTTTCTTGTACTAGGCAGCCAACAACAAATTCTTGTAAGAGCACTTCCATAACAGCAGGTATCAAAACTGAATCTACTCATAACTGCATTTTCTCTCCAATTCAGTACTGTAATTTCACCTTCTGCAACAGTTTATCTATTACCGACAGAGTTACTGGTTTCTACTTTCTCAATTACAAAGGATGTTCAGATAAGGGCATTTATGTCCCCATTACAGTTTTATAGTTATTGTGATATCACTTAAGTATTTTCTCAATTGAATGGATATAAGTTTTAAAATTTTGGTGTGACTAGTAATATTAAGTTTTGCAATGAATCAGAACTAGAATTCTTCCTTCTGGGCTGCCTTATTTACGTGTCAAGTCATTGTTAGATGAATAATTCTACAATCTTGACTATTCTATGGAAGCCTTTCTAACTCATCAAGCTACCAGATACAAATTAATATCAGAGAGATGTTAAAAGCTTTCACCTATGATTTTTAACACTGAACATCCGAATGAAGAGGGATTTCAAGGTAGGCTGTATCCAGTAAAATGGTGAGATGCTTATATCCAAGAAATTTCCTAATGAATGCACTAAAAGAACTCTCCTACTGTTTAAACATAAGCCACAGTTACTTACCCACACAGTTTTTCACAGCACTGAGACATATGTGAGTGTAAAGTAGACAAGGATCAATTCAAGTTCAGAACATAAAATACTGGCCTAGAAGGAGCACTCCTTTTCTTACAAGAAAAAAAATAGTGAAATAATGCATTATTTTCTCTTGTTGCACTGAATAAAATGTGATAAAATAGTGCATAATGAAGAAAGGAGAACAAATAAAACTTACTTCCTGGCGCCAAGAATTCTTTTCCCCATTGGTAGGAGATTAAAAGTGGAATGCTTCTGACTGTAATTATGACTAGCTGGATGAACAGTATGCCTGGGCAATGTTAATGTCCACAACATCCTTATGACATGCCTCCCATGAATAGAAATTCTACAGAATTCCTAAGAAAATGTTTGAAATGGGGTTTTTTTATCATCTTCTTATCACAGAGAGAGTGGATTTCCTAGTATAGACTATTTTCAGGATCTTCAAAAAAAACCTGCACCAAAACTCCTTGTCCTTGGAATAATTTTAAAACATTACCTGTAAGGATCTATTGACTCCATTCCTGCTTTATACTGTCGATCAAACTGTTCCCAATAAGGACATGGTGATCACACACAAGAACTGAATATTGTATTCCTTCTTATCCAGAGATGATTGACTCTTCTCAAGCACACTGTAAGTTTAGTCAATGTGAAAGATGAAGTCTCATCAAAGTCAATGGAGCTGTGCTATCTTCTATCAGCTGTGGATTTAACTGACGACTTCCTTGTCTGTTTTTGGCTGGGGTGCCCAGCATTGCCTGGAGACACACCTACCTCAGAGATGCCTCACAAGACTCTGGTGAGATCTAAATTATAATAAAGTGGCTATACACACACATTATCTAGGACATATTGCCATTTTTTCTTATTATTTCCAACTGTTCATTAAATACACAAATAATTCATAAAACCACTGTTGCCTTCTATTTAAAATCCATTTGTGTTCCATTCTAATTTTTTTTCCAAAATAATTTTCAAATAATTTTCTTCTGAACCACATACACTGTTGACAAGCCTTGAAGGATTATTTTGGGTTTAACTGAGATTTGTAAATAATTTACTTCAAAAGAACAATTCTACTTTGTTGACAACAAAGTTAATTGTCAACAAAGATGGAAATGTGCAAACAGGGATAGCATATTGAAAAACAGACTGCAAACACACAGGGAAAGATAGATTAGATCACAGGAAACAAAATGTGCAGAATAATTTGCACGTAAACAAACATGATTTTAAAGAAAAAACAAAACAAACAAAACCCAAAAAACCCTCACAAGCTTGTTTATAGTCCTATACTTATCGTATGTGACAAAATAAGCCTCAGTATTAAGGTGACTAGAAAATATTTGGGAGATTAAGAATTAGTCCAATTAGACTATCTGAGTAAATATAATGGGCTCTGATTGTTAATAAGATGCTGCAGAGAGCTGACTTAACCTAAGGAAATATACAAAAGAAATAAATAAATTTGAGTGTAAAGATAAGTTTGAATCTTAATAGAATCCCAGGGCTGTATTTTACTGATGTGCACATTCTTATGGCTCTGCTTTGTTACCATTAGGTTTCATACCTCTAACACAGTTTGTCAGATAAATATTCCTCCTGTGAGAGCTGTAAACACCAGCCCTTCTGAGTGATGACAACTATGAAAAGCAGTTGAGATGAAGCGGTCACATCAGTTAACACGGAATGGAAAAGTCATTTCATCCATGGTGTACTGCAATGCAGAAGATAATTCATTAGGGTGATTCCCTCTGCTTATTCAAACATGTCCTGTTCTCATCCATCACTTGTATAGGATTGAATAACAGTATAATAGAAACAAAAGCCCTTGTCAAGGTGGCATGGGATTCTTGTCTAATACCCAACTAATAGGAATGAACAAGGTCAAAACAGAAGATAATTTGGCATGCCAATTTGATAAGTGCCAGTGTGCTCCTGAGTTGGAAAGTCTTTATGCCTGTATACAGATGTATGTATCTATGTGAAACCTCTTAAATTGTGCATGTTCTTTATGCTCTTATTAAAAAGGCACACTGTCATATCAGCTCTAAGGCTGAGAAAGAGCACTCTGCTCCAGTTTGTCAGCCAAAGGATGGGTTGTTCCTGTCAGCAGTTCTTGTCAGGAGAAATGAAGTATGTATCTGTGCTATATACAGCAACTCTTTCTAAATGAGACTACCTCACCTGAATACCTGACAATTGCTTTGGCTGTTGTCATCTACTTTCTGTTACATCCAAATCTATCACACTTTATGCAAAAGTAAAGAAGCCACCATGGCAACTTTGTGTCCCTAAACTTAATAAGAGACAACAAAACATAAATCATTTTGCCTTTATAGTATTTTCTTAGCCTTTTTTTTTTCTTGACTTAATAAGGGAAACACTATCCATTAGACACAAATATAAACAGTAAATATCTGGTACCAAATTTTTTTTTCTTTTGTCATGGAAATGTTTTCAACTTCCTCTTCCTCTAGAGTTGAATACATGTGTATAGTATAAACACATAGGTGTGTTATAATATTTTGAGAAGGATGATGAAGAAAGCAAACTATGAAAAATTCTTGCCAAAGGATACCAGCAAGTCAAGGGTTCTATTGAACAAGAAGATAAGACATTTAAAAATAGGGTTTCCAATAGGATTTAAAAGCTTTAGACATCTGTCTCTGATTGAATTCAACTCCCTTAGGCTCTTGGGAAAATTTCAGCTGAAATGGTTAACATAAATATAGATGGACAGGTATTTTTTATTTCTCACAGAGAAATTAAGATAATAGGAATAAAACATCAAGTTTTAGGGAACAAAGCAGCTGGTAACTGCTTGGAATAGAACAAGGTTTTCCTTTCATGAACATACCATGAGTACTCTCTTGGTTCCCATTACATGTGATGCATACATTAAAGGGATGTTTTTGATTATTAAGCATACTAGTTTCAAGTCTATATGAATAGCTTAATTCTTAGGTACATTGCACTGATTTCTGGTTAAAAATGGGCAATATTCTCAAAAATTCTCACATACCTTTGAAGACTGTTTCTCTCTTTTTTTTGACTGCATGTGGCAGTGAGACACAGTACTTATATTTGACTTTTGAAAGCCTCTATGTCAGTAAGTGAAACTTCAGAGAGTAATGAAAATGCTTTCAGCTAAGATCAATACCCATGTTAGTGATCATTCACCTCCAAGTTATCATTACCCATGCTAATAATGGCCTGCATTTTCTGAACAAATCCATTTGCAGTGGTTTTGGCAAAAGCATTTTTTCAAGAATGTCCATTTCTTTCAATTGCTAACACACTCTTTTAAAAATTGGTATCAACTGGATTCAATTTTCACCATTTTAAACTGTTGAGTTTTCATTTTCATTATGTAAGCCATTTGTAGTTAAAAAGATTGACGTAGTGTATTCTGTTCTCTTTGTATGAAGAGACATTTCTCATAAGTATGGCATTGCATAATTGCATAGGACTGTACACTCATGTTTTGACTATGATCTTTCTTTACTCATGATTGATTTCTGTATATTCCTGCTTAAACCACTTCAGTGGATCTTCCTGTGCATATATTTACTTAAGACACTTTTGACACCCTACTAATAAAAGAATAAATATACCATAGTAATTATAATGATAAATATCTTGTTTTTGCATCTGAAAGCTATGAAATTTAAGAAGGCCTTCAGAGGAGTTTTATGGTCACCTGTGCAGGCCATTAATATAGCACACACAGTTGTGGTTGTAGAGATAAATATTACATTTGATGTCATTAAGGGTGTTAAGGTGTTTGGATATCAGCGGTGAATTTCTCTACTGTATCACAAATACAACTGACCACTTGGGAAGTTTTCCTAGAAACAGGAATTAAGTTTCTAAGACTGCACACTTATGCATGCTTTCTATTTTAACAGTATAATTTTTTGAGAGGAAAAATAAAAAAAATTTAAATAGAAGGATCACAGTCTGTATATCTACTTCAGTAAGAAAAGCAAGAAAATAAAATGCATATTAGGAAACTACAAGCTATAGAATTCATATAAGCTATGAGTCTGTATCAGAATAAATTTTAGCTACAACTATTTTCAAAATAAAGTAAAAATAGGGTCAGCCTTTGAAAACCATCAATTTGAGTTAGACTGTCAGAATCTGGACCACAGTAAATTAAAGAGGAGTTACATGAAATATTGAATAGATTTTGATCATGGTATGAAATAGATACTATTTTATTTATGACATGTATTAATTAATTCATTAAGAACTCACTTATGGGCCTGGCTACAAGGCCAGATGAAGCTGAAAGGCTAGCTAAAACTTTTTTTTGCCTGATTGAGGGTATTTGTATCTTTAGGCTACTCCAGGGTAAAATGAGATAGATAGATAGATAGATAGATAGATAGATAGATAGATAGATAGATACATACATACATACATACATACATACATACATACGTAGAGAGAACTGCTGCTGATCTGTATTTTTTCTTACTGTTTTAGTGAGAAGTTAATAGATAGACAAAGATGAAGTCTCTGCCCTAATCTGGTGAACAGAATTTAATTTTAATTTTCATTTGGTTGAACAGAGTTTATTCCTGCCCAAATCCAGTACTGTAGAATTCCAGTAATGCTGCCAGAGAGCGCCTCCTTTTCTCCAGACAGGTTTCTGTTGCTGATGCCATACCCTCAGGCACAGATAGTATAAGTAGCACTGGAAGATGAAAAGTTCCTTGCCCAGACAACTCTTAGCTCTGTGTGGAAGCCTGTGGGTGAGCCATGGTTGGAACTAGGAGTGACACAAATTGAATGTATAGATATTTTCATTTGCATATTTTTTTTATCATGACACTAATAAGTAGTCAGCAGCGCAGAGGTGGTATGGGAGTAAGATATAGACCAAGATAAAGGCTATAACGTTTTATTTCCCTCTTGAAGTTGGGCTTTTGGAATTGTAACAGCTGGTATTTGTGTCTGGAGCAGCGCAGATTACATAGTATCAGGCACAATGATTAGACTCAGTGAGACAGGGTAGTAAGTCAATTTACAGGTGCAATGCAGATAGAACTACCAAAGGTTATGACAGATATATCCAAGAAGATTGCATTACACATTTTTATCTAGTGCAGAGCACTCAGGAACTGTAAATGCTGTTGAAAAGTTGCTGGTGTACTTAGCATATGAAAGTCAGATTCAAATCCTGAAATTTTCCGTCTTTGCTGTAAATAGAAAATATTTTGCTATGTCTTCCCAGGTGGTTTGCACAATTTAGATATATTGCATGTGGGATTTGCAAGGAACTCGTATTCACCTGAAATGTCTATTTCCTTTTTTGTATCAAATGCATAGTAATGACAAAATTGGGCTAATCATAATCAGCTATAAGAAATATCATTCAGTCTTGGAAGAAAAGTAGCAAATTTATTAAATATAAAAGTTATTTCTAAGCATGTTTTACAGTATATGGAAATACTAATTTCTGTATAGTTGCATATTAAGATTTTATAACAAAAGTAACTGAGTAACAATATATATGACAATATTTTGAAGACTACCAGGAAATGGCAACAATTGCAAAATTTCATGAAATGGTCCTTATGCTCATAGAAATGTTGGTGGAATGATCCTGTGAAAAATTTGCCACCTGTCCTTTAAAATTAGTAATTTAAATCTTCATATGCACATACCAACTCTTTTGTTTAACAAATACTTACTTAGAAATGTTCATACTAATAGTGGATAATTTTTTAATCTTGACTTCCTAATGAAAGAGTTGTTTCCCTTTTCCTTATATCCTTATATCTTTAAGGTAAAGCTTTTCTTAGTAATGCTGATGTCTGCCCATATTTTTCCTTTACTCATCTAGTATGGATCCTTGCTTGGAAACTTACAAAAATTTTTACATCTACTCAATGAATTGAGGAGAAAAGCAACCAGAAATATTACACTGGAAACCTATTTTCTATACAAATCTGGATGTGTCTTCATAGAAGTTAAGATATGTTTCAGGTTAGAATAAGGTGACTTCCACAAGAGCATAAAAATATAGACAGAGGCCATAGGTCAGTCTCTAAAGTCAGCACTCTGACTGAGAAAGGTGTGAAGATGCATTGTGATGTGAGGGACCTTTAAGCGATGGGGAAGTTGTTTCTACCTAAAATTGTCACTTACATATTTTTAGGAAGGTGCAGAGAGGTCAGGAAGCTAAAAAACATGTTTCTTTATCTTTTCTGTCTCTCTACCCTACAGCATATTAAAACAGCTTGCAGTGCTTCTGTTCAGATCTCCAGCCTGGTTCCATTCTTTGCAGCAGAATAAAAGTTTCTATATCTCATGCACTAGAAAGGAAGGACAATATTAGTCTAGTTTACAGCCCTAGTTTTCTGTGAGATAAAAAGCTAGAGGCAGCTGGAAAAATAATACAGAACCCTTAGGATGCTATTGATGTTAAATTTCAAAATAACAGAATTAAAAAGTTTTGTTGGATAAAAACATTTGAGAACATTTCATTACTACTCTAACCATTAATCTGCAATATACAATTTAAACTCTTATGTGTATGTGAAGTTAAAGAACAAGTTGAGTCACATTAGAGTCAGGGTAGTGTAGCAGAATCTGAATTGTATTGGGACACAGACAATAAACTGCTACGTCTGTTTAAATAAAGCCTTTATTTATGTGCAAGGAATTCAGTGATATTTAGCGTATATTTTTTTCAATTTGTAAAGGTCATATATAAGACACATGCTTATTTACCAGTATGAATAACAACTAAAATGTCAGTGGTTTGGGGTTGTCCCCTTGAAACTTCTAAATTCTCCAAGCAAATTCTTGGTGGAGATATGGGAGGAGAGGGAGATAGAATGAAATCTCATTGCTTTAACAGTGTAGTTTCAACTAATATTTGTTGATTGACAAATCAACATTTGCTCCTCCCATTAAAAATGTAAAAATATTTATGATTAATATGCAAATGACTTGAAATAAGATCTCTCTTGTGGTCCAAACCTATGTGGTAAAGCAAATCCTAAGCAGTGTCAGTTTCATATTATCACACTTTTTGCTTCTCATATATATTTTGTAGAGTGATGTGAATGTACCAGTATTAAGTGTGCTAGTCTGAAATAAAAAGGCACAGAATCAAGAAGATTTGGAGTGTAAACTTGAAGCTATTGCCCTCACATAAAGTTTTCAGACTTGTGCTCTCTTTGTGTATTTATTTTAGTCTTGATTTTGGTTGCATGTAACTTGTGGTAACTCAAGTTGCAGCTATACTAAAATATAGGTAAAATTCCCAAGTTCACTGTCATCCATTTCCATTTATTTTTTTCTTCACAAAAGAAGGGTCTTAATCTCAACAGTTGTGAAGTTCATCATGCCTGTGATATTATATACTATATAATCCTGTGTTTATGCTCCTGATTGTTTTATTGTACATTTGTTTGTATTCTTCACATCATTCCACTATAAGCTAAATTTCGCTTTCAAATATGTGTGCCAAATCTATGAAAATTCTAATAGCTTGTTTTGCAATTGGCATTGAAAGCCTCCAGCAGAAAGGCTGAAAGTTTTCTCACTGAAATAAATGGAGACATGAAGACAAGGACAAACACTATTGTACTGTTTAAGGAACAAAGAAAAGAAATATTTTTCAAAGTTAATTATAGAAATAACTGTAGAAAGTAAACAAGTATCTTCATGGGGTCTGTAATGACTAGTACACGATAGATTGTACTTAGAAAAGGTTACAGAACTAAGTGGCATATGATCCTCCGTGGAATTTCAGCTTTCTATCAATTGTTATTTAGGCAGTAAATTATTATATACACTATCTTCACACAACATCACTGTTGAATTTCCAGTCAACCAAAATAGGAAATCAGTATGAAAAAAACCCATGTTGTTTGGTTGCTTTTAAATTTTTTCCCAGCTGTAAGTTGATATAAGTGTGAAGATCCTTAGAGACTCATTTGGTCTGTATGGAAATAAAAGGTCAATTATAGCATTGAAAAATTTAATCTAGATTGATGGTAAATGGGGTCTGAGTGTTCATTGACACTGTTGTTCTCCAGATCATAAAACCTGCATAAATTAACTAAAAATTGGGCACAATTGGTGTTTAGCTGAAAGGTCTGTTTGAATAGTTAGTTAAAAATAACTACATCAGAGATTACTAATTTTTCTCCTCAGAGATGGTAAAAGTGACACGTTACACAGAGAAAATTGAACACTAAACTATCTCATAGATTTCTACAGGCAAGATTTTATTTTTAGACACTGAAGTTCTGTTGGTCTATGGTGAAGTAGATTAAGATAAATTGGCAAAATTTGATCTATTCATAAAATCTGAAGATGTCTCCCTTTAACTTTCAGAGGGCAGCTTAAGTGCAACAGACTGCTATGTATCTTTTCTCACTGTTGTGAAAATTACAAAAGATAATATGTAATTACCTACATAAAAGAGACAGAGTGTAATTGAAAGAGAAATTTATACATGGGCAACCTAAACTTAGGGTAGCCTAAATTCATTGACTTTCCAAAACAAGATTAAGTTTATTAAATTTTACTTAATATTTCACCAAAAGCTTTGTATCTTCCTTTACCTTGTTTTTCAGGCCATCTATATTTTTAGCACAAATACTTTTCTTCTAACACTCACTAAATATTGTTTGGTGTGGAAGAACAGAGATTCCCAGGAGAAGTGGGAAGGGTTTCTATTGTCAAACAGGAGGAATAACACAGTCAACCAGAAATGTCTTCTGATTGAGTCCCAATTGATTTTTAAGAAGATGAGTCTTCAGTGCATGGGAGAATCTCAGTGTGAATGGAACTCCTTTTGCATTAAAATAAGCCTTGATCAAATCAGGTCATTTTCTGACATGAGTAAATAATATATCTGGAGAACAGGTTCAAACAACATGATGCCAGAGCATGGTTTCTCAGAATATGTCCAAATAGAAGGGTCAGAAACTCTGTTTTGCTCAGAAAAAAATAATTTTCTAGAGAAACTTTAAAGTTATTTCTGCAGTCTGAAAATTTTTATTCAACTTAAAGCTCAAGGCACTTTATTTTAGGTTGGGGAGGTTTTAGATTTTCTGTTAACTTTTTTTCTTTAAATTTGTCTAAATGGGTAAATGATAAATGTGACTACAAAAGAAAGAAGGTCAGTCCCATAAAAAACAATTAGATTTAGAAATGAAGAAGTGCTTTTGTATAATCCATTTTAATTTTTATAATGATTTACCAGATTTTAAAAATTTGGAAATATTTTCAGTTTTATCAAAACATTTTTTTTAAATGTGTTATTTAACAGGAAAGCTTGTTCTACTGTATCCAATGTTGGGCTTCTTGCAAAGGCTCTAAAGGCAGCCAATACCCCTGGAATTTCTTCCAAAAGAGCTGCCAGGGCTGATCCTCAGATCCCCGTGGATTCCTCTTTGAAATCAACACTAGTCATAAGGGAAGAATGGATTAAGGTATCCTTATTACCTTTCATGAAAGGGAAAAAAATATGTAAGGGATCATCTATTGCCCAAATCTCTTTTCAGAACTAAAATAAAACCAAACTTACTTTAATTCAAGTAAGTGTGTATTAAAAAAAAAAAATACCCTTTGCCTAGGATATATCAACTATAATTAATCACTATTATATTAAACTTCTTTAAGACAGGTACATCTCAAAGTTCAGTGAACTTGTTGGATGAAGTAGGATTTGACCCAAAACTTTGCTCAAAACTAAATATTTCTAAATTTAAAATATTTAATGCAAACTTTTTTTGTTTTTTCTTATTTGTGAATTTCACAGACTTCAGTTCATGGATGGCACTTTAACTATGAAATCGTTAACAAGATATAATTATTTTCTTACTGTTCCTTAATGGTCTATTCTGTGAAGAAATAGAAAATGTCATAAACTACTCTTATCAGTAGAAAACTGGTTCATATTCAGAAGAAAAACTAAGTCTTTTAATATGTAGTAATTTCAGAGAAAAAATAGGTCACTATTATTAAATACAAATAGATTAAGAACTTAGCCCTACAAAGGGACTGGAAAGACTTACCTGTGAGTTAGTGTGATCTCATCTCAAAATCAACCTGACACTGTGAGTATAGTCATATGGGAAGTAAAATTCAAGGTATGTAGGCTCTTAAGTCTACAAAAATGTATTACAGTGCTACTCAAGGGACAGAAAATATCAAAACCAGTTGATTTCATGTTGCACACTGTTAGGAAGAGAGAAGTGTGAGAGTGAGTGAGTGTGTAAAACAATCACTTTGGGTGAAAGCTCTAATCTTGCTAGTTCTCAAAGAAACACTACTATCCAAATCCCCCAAGAGGTTTTCATTTATTCTGCTTTGCCCATGAAATTGACCTGATATGCAAGTCATTCATATTTTGAAGGGTTCTGACACACAAGGATTGTATTCCCTAAAACCCAATTTCCCTCTCATTTTATCCCATGTTCTGGTTTTCTTTGGTTTTTCACAAGGTACAAATTAATGGGTGTCCAAGCAACTATTTTTATTCTGACCTTGTTTGTAAGCAAATAACTACAGCTACCAGTTCCACCTTATTAAATCTCATAATTAACTAAATGTTGTAAATATACACTCTAACATGAGGAAGAACTGCAGAAAAACAGCAAAATAAAGTAGCAAAGGAGAGTTTGTTATTTAACCATTAGCCAAGGCTAAAGTTGGTCACTTTACCAGAAAGGCACAAATAAATTGTGGAGTGCAATATGTATGTGATATTTCCAAGCAGGAAAACAAAAAGTATACAATTAAACTTGAAAAAAACACACCAATATGAAATCCTTTTAGTGTTTGATCATATTGTAGAAATTCTCAGTAATACAGTAGTCCCTGACCCAGATGTCTCTGCATCATAATTCCTAAATGTCTGCAATTCAAACATTTTAAAAATATATGTGTACACATATAAAAAGCACAAACAAATATGGAAGCATAATTTTGTGTTGTGGATTTAGCAGCATGGAAAACCTTATCTCTTCTATAAAAATAACCACAATATAATTTCAAAATGACAATTTTGAAAACAATCAATGATTCCCACAGAGTTGTTATGTTCTTACAATAGAGGAAGTCTCATTATGATGAATGGTCCAGAAAAGTTTCCCTTCTAACTCCTTTCCAGGACAAAAATGTCATGCAGTGATTTGTTGCTGAGAAGAGAATAACTCCATTCCATGGCAAATGAAAATCACGTAATGATGAGATTGTATTGCTACTGCTGAAAGTCTATACTCCTTCAGAATACAGATCAATTTCAGACAGAATTATACAGAGCAAACTGAATAACTCATCTCCAAAAGTTATCACTGCTTAGAAGTTTCCATGGATTCCAGAAACTATACATGAAATCAAAGAGAGGATAGTATAAGGGCACATGTGATCATGATAATAGATTCAGAAACTTCTATGCTGAATACTATGTACCTCAGAGGAAAACACATCTCAGATTTGTAAAATCAAGGTGTTTTCAAGCTTTCGGATGCTTTCAGAGTTCAATTCTAATTTTCTTAGCAGTCTAATTTTCTTTTAGGTCATCTGAAACCAGGTCTTGCGTTGGAAATGTAAAATCCTGAAAGGTCAATACATATAGCACACTGACACAATGAAGCAATTTTTTTATCTTTAACATTGAATTTTCTGTAATGTTAACTATTTATGCATTTGATTCAGTGAAACTCAGAAGGAATATAAGACTAATCCTCATTCAAAAAAACAAGGCATTATCATTAAACCCTGTTGGTTTTTAAAATGGTCAAATAAACAGTTACAAGAAGCAGAACTGTAGGAATAAATACATCACAATCAGCTATTAAGTATTTCCATTTATTGCCTTTATAAGTGTGATTGAACCTTACATTAACCTGCCCCATTTTCTCTTCCTTTTCATTCTACAAATTTGTAAATAAGCAGAGCTATTATAGAAATATATTAGTTTTTAGCCCACAGGATCTGTTTCCATAGCCTTATCTTGATAAAATAATTTAGCATATTATTTTATCTGATCCACAAGTCTAGGATATTCTCAAAGAAGACTATAAACTAGTTGGGAAGGATGTTCCCATGATATATTTGAACAAGCAGACATGGCCCACTCGGCAAATTTGTGACTGACTCATTGTTTCTCTGAATTCCTCAATGACATCATAATGAAGCCACAGCTAGCAATACCATCCCCTCTGTTTTTACAGATTTATTGGTGCTGTGAACTGATCATCCTTTCTTTCATTCTTGTCAGTTCTTAAGCAGTGCATTGACCAGATCAAGCTTCCCTCAAGAGGCATATTAAGAAATCAAATATTTTCTTTAATCCCTATAACTCTTTCTAGATTTATTACATTGATTGTACTTTTTGAAACAGAAGTGCTTTGCATGCTTTTTACGTACTGAAAGATTTGTTGGGTTTTGTTGTGGCTTTTTCCTAATGGATCTCATTGTAATTTCAAAATGCAAACTCATCATAATTGTACTGAGTACATGGTCTAAGTTTTGACATTCACTCAAAGGTGATGATTTTGATCTATACTTATGACATTATTAAATACTGGGAAGATAAATTAATTTACAGTGAGCAAAACTGGGAAATTCAGTTATTAATCACTAGATATACACAAAGAATGGTTGTTAGCAATCAATTGAAGAGCAAATACTTAATACCTGAGGTTTACCTCCTTCATGTATCATAGATTAAGTCTGTTGTTTCCCAAAGCTATTTGAAAGGCATATTTGCCTTTAACTGTGTTATTATGAATATGAAACAATGTAGCTTGCTGGCAGGTCACAATTTTTCAAGATCAACATTGAACTGTATGTATGTATGTATTTCTTTTAATCATCTATTTCTTTTAATCCTCTTGATCACAGTGATTCTGTGATAGGAAGAAATAATCTCATCATTTTTCAGGAACATCACACAGACTTCTTTGGAAAGACACTATTATGTGTATCTGCTTTTTACTTTAAACAACTTCAAAACAATTATTTAAAGAATGCAAATTATATCCTTTTTTATATTAAACAGTGGTCCTTTCTTTTATATTCTTTTCTTTTGTTTGTTTGTTTTGACACTCTCTGGAGAATTAAAGCTAACACATAGATCATACTGACTTATTAAGTGGGACGTCTTCATGGATGATTGTATATATGTAAATTTCTAAAAGATATGAACCTAAAAAAAATCTTATAATATTAAGGAGATATAGAGGCTTCTTTGTATCTTTCCAGGCTTCTTTACATTGTGAGAAGGAAGACCACAACAACAAAATCTATTTGAAGCTACAGCAAAATTACTAACTGCAAAAGATTTATTCAGTTCAGCTTATGTTACATGAATTACCTGCTTTGTGGGAGTTTTTTTAGGTCAAGAAAATTAAAAGCTAGTATAAGGTTTGTAGTGATATAACATGAAAGTTGTGTTCCTCTCCCCTTCTCCTGCTCTCCTCTCTCCATGCTTTGCCTTGCCTTGCCTTGACTTGCCAGAAATAGTGATAAATTAAATAAAATTATCAGAAATTTTGGATACATTTACTACTAAATCCTCTGCAGTGTAGCAAATTCTGTAGTGTGAAGTAACAATTGAAAATGTCTTTCAAGTGTATGTTGATCAATATATTTCAATGCTGTGATGGACATCACAAAACACACTTGGATCATAGCAGTATCTTAGAATTTTGTTTACTGGTCGTTCATGTTGCTAACTGACATAATACCTTAAATAATGGTTAATACTTTGCAGTCTTCAATATTTATAATCTCTTCAGAGGAAAAAGATGTACAAGGATGATGGCACCATCCACCATTTTTCTAATGACTTCCTTGTATGCAGCCAGTCATGTCACAGTTATCAGATTGTTCATTACCAATTGATTTTATGAAAAAGAACTTGTTTTACCTTTTTTTTCCCTAAAAAAAATCACTGCCTTTCTTAACCAGAGTGAATTTTAAATTGTGACTGCACATAATTTTTTCTCATATAAAGCTACTCATGTTCTATAGCATGCACTATCATACAAACAGAATAAATTCGATGGTCTTCAATAAGACTAAGAATTAAAAGAGGTAAAATATAAGACAATATTCTCACTTATGAAAATTAATCCCACTACTAAGAAAACATATTTAAAGTTAGTTCTGCAAAAGAAAAACATTTTATCTTTTTAGTTTTATAAACCAGCTTTTTATTCTTATAAATCAGCTACCTGAAAGTAGCAAGAAGGAAGACCTGAAAATAACATTTTCAGCATCGGTCATCAGAGATGTCCTTTCTTAGAATTTAATGGTTTGTGAGAATTAATTTTACATTCTTGCACATTTTAGGTACTTTTTTTGCTTCTCTACTTTCTGTAGATTGTGCAGAGTGAAATGTGTTTTTCATTATGTTGACTATCTGATGGCTTTTGTAGTTTTTTTTTTCCTTGGTATATGTGTGTAAGAAATATCTTACTGGAATTTCTGATAGGGGGTTATATTTTCCATGGGATTTATTTAAAAGATGACAGGAATACTACTTTCAAGAATAGTCTAATCTGCCTGCTTTCTGAATTTTATATATGTCATTAATTGGATAACATTCTTGGAATGTTTCTGAATTCCAAATATAAAACCATGTTGAGCGTAGGCATATTAGAAGACAAAACACTTAGCATGTCAGAAAGGTAGAATAACTGAGATGTTGGGATGTTTCTGGGTGTTATTTATTGTACCTTTTTTGTCCATTCTTTTACTGTGCTTACAAAAGTTTCCTAGGAAAATGTAAAAAAAAGATATTTGTCTTTCACTACTATTTCTCTGGCCATTCTTTATCCTTCATTTTAGTTATTGTCCTTAACATTAAAATGGCTGGTGTCAGGTACTTATACACAGATGCAATATAAGATATGAGGCATTTTCTTTAACTTTCAGCATGAACAAATAACAAAATTAATTTCTTTTTACAAAAAGACATTTTCTTCTTCAAAATTTTAATCTCCTCTGCTGAGCAGGAAATAATGTATGTATATTTGTTTAATTTTGATTCTTAGCTTTGAGGTATGCTGGACCACACACCTGAGAAATATTCCTTAAATGCAACTTTAAAGATTAAAGTTAATTAACTCTGTGTGTCTCTGGACAGATGATACCAAATGCATGGGAAGATGACAAAGTTTCCCTACTTGAATTTTTAATTGAAAAATATTAAACAATTTGTACAGGAAGAAGTGTCTAGGAGGAGAGAGATTCTGAGCAATTAACTTCTGTAGGAAATGCAGACCATTTAGAAACATGACACCTTAGGATTGTTGCAAAAGGCGTATCTTCATCTTCTCTCTCATACCTCTCTGATAGGTATGTTGTAATTAAAGAGCAAGATCCCATGTCTCTGTTACATAAGTGTATCATTTTCTCCCAGTTAGAATATAAAAGAGAAATGACACATGGCATATACACAATTCAGCTACAGTATTTATCATGTTCTTTCTCCATTGGAACTGGCAGAGTATTTAGCATCCATTCAAACAGGTATAATCTTAGGAAGTCATTAAACCCATCAAGGTCACTATCTTCATCAGTGGAACAGCTCATAATATTGCTGGATATTCCCACTTGCATTGCAAGAAGACCATTCTGCTAATTAAAGGCTATATTCCCAAAAGGAACTGAGGAAATTTCTGGATAAGTAATGGATCCAAAAGGTAATGTAGCTACACTGTTGGCCCAGAAAGAATTTCAGGGTAGTGGATAATATGAATTCCCTTCCAATGTGAAAACAGGAAGCAGAAGTTTGAAATTTCATATGACATAATTTACCTGACATCGTTGGTCAGCAACAACAAAAGACAGAGAAAGAATTGGTAATTTAGTGATTAAGTCAGTTTTCTAGGATGAAAAAATTCCATAATTACTTACACATTAAGGTTATCCTAAAATAACCAATAGTATGTGGTTAGGAATGCAATGACCTGGAAAATACAGATTGAAGTCCATGTTCCCAAGAAGTCTAACTCACATGAAGAGCTGGTTAGAACAGAGTCTCTCTGAATCATACTTTGACTGCTTCCAAGGGATTTTCCATCTTGGAGAAAAGGCCTTCAGCATCCCGGTAGGCAGAAAGCTGACTGTAAGCTAGCAGTATATTTTTCAGTCAAAGGCAGACATCAGTAGTTTGTGCTGTTTTGGACAAATGTTACCAGATGTCTGAGGGAAGTTAGAAGTTATCCTTCCTTCCAGATGAAGTGAGTCTAGCAAAGTATGACAAAGATGACTGAGGGCTTGAAGTATTTGTCATATGAAGAGCTAAAAGAGCAAGATTTTTATCCTGGAGAATAGAAAGCTAAGGGGGAAACTTATTCATTTTCATAAATACCTGACTGGAGGGAATAAGCAAGACAGAGACACTCTTATGTGTAATGGCCACTGGCAGCACAAGAGGCAAGGACATCAAAATTTATGCTTGTAAATGAGACAAAGATACCTGCCATCACAAAATGGAAACACTGAGTGCTAAACTGGAGTCATCTGGCATTTCACTGGGTCCTGCATATGTTTTACCAATACATTCAAATCTCCGCTGAATCTCCTCTGTCTCTCTCCAGAAAAATCAAACAACAATTTTGATAATAAAAAATTGTTTTGGAAGGCAGTCATTTCCAGGCTTTTACTGTAAAATTGTCAAGAAATATGGTCTCATTTTTCCCTTCAGTCATTATCAAGGCTCTTCATAGGCAACAAGCAAAATAAACTATACAGTTTCATGCTCCAAGGTATCAAGTTCTGACCACCACCCACAGGATACCACAACAACTGATAGTGGTTTGAGATGCTTTTCTGAGTGCCCATTGCTGTCACTGTTTGACATCCAAGTAAAAGGTCAGAAGACCTGGCTGTAAAGTACAAATGCTGCATTTGATTATGGAATGTTTTTTATTCATTTTAAGGTCATAGTGGCTTTAGGAGGAAAATGTTAGGAGAAAGGACACAGTAAGACATATGTAAGTGACAGCTTCTAAAGGGGGAGGAAAAGTTGTAATTAGAATTAAATGTAGACCTTGTCTTAGAACATTATCATCTCATGGCTTCGAGGAAATTTCTTTTGAAAGAAAAAACTACTATGAAAGTTATTTTATGTACACGACAATATGTTAAACTGTATTTAATTTTCTTTCACTCTTCTGACCCGTGCTAAAAGAAATTGCACAGATATGATTTAGCTCTCTCTTACATTTTTTTGAGTCATCACCTTTGAACCTGTCCTTCCTCTGACACAACCTCCAAGAAATTCCTCTGTAAATTCCTCTGTAACCAAATCAACATTTTTTTATCTTGTCCTTCAAAATAATCTTGGTTAGGACAGGCTTGCAAGGAAGGACTCAAGGTCTTTGCAATAAGTCCATAGGAGCATTGTCTCTGCTAAAGTTTTATGTGTTGGTTTTGATTACTAGGAGGTTTGTTGTCTTTCATGTTTAAAATATTTCCTTTTTCAGTGGTGTTTTCATAAAATCTTGGATATGGTTTCAAATATATTTAGTTTATTAAGTACAGCCACTGGCTTTAAAAAGCCAAATATTTTTTCTTTATAAATCAGTTTGTCTGATTCATTATTTAGGAAAAGATAGGACAGTGATTATGAAGAAGCTAAAAATCAATAACAAATCATAGCCTTATATTCATAAAAATCTTAGAAATAAATTACTATATATTGGTATGAAAAAAGTGAAATTATACAAATATAAGGAAGTGGTCTCCATTTCTAAATGACCTTCCATTGTATCTTTGAAAATACCAAGCACATAGTTGATATTGAATAGTAAAGTACAAAAGAAAATTGGCTTTTGGATGCTACAAATGAAAAATAGAATTTAACAGCATCTATTGACTGCTCGAAATGAGAGTGTCATCTTATGTCTCTATGATGTGAAAAGGACTCAATTTTTATACAAAATGGAAGTTTTCTCTCTGAGGACTTTCCATATTGCCCATACATTTTCTTACATAAGAAGGCTGAACTTCACAAAAACATTATAAGAGAACATGGACTGTCCCTGGAGATGCCTGATTGATTCTAGACTCAGCAGCATGGATCATGGCTGATTCATTTTATCCTGTCCCCTTTGGGATGGTTGGGCCCTTCTTTGGGATGGATAGGTCCCTTGTAAAATCTGTCTAATATGTTTGATACAGGTATTATATATCCTTATCCACGTCCATAATAAATATATCTACTGTTTTAATTGTTGATAATTTGCTTCACCAGTGTAAGTTCATAGTGATGTGTAATAATGTGATCCTACTTGGTTGTTGCTGTCATTGGTTGTTGCTCTATGATTTTTTTCACTGCCATACTCCTTATTGACACTATATTATTGGTTGCTGAAATTTGTAATAGCATGTATATTGTATGTGTTATATATATATATATATATATGCATAAAAACCCCCTAATCATAGGTATACATGGTGGTCAGAAAGATATTTATGGTAACAAACTTGTTAGTGGTGATTTTTTTACAATATTTATGACAATCTGCAATAAATTAAAGAAATTTAGTGGATAAAAGACTCCATGTCTTTGTATATTACAAAATCCAACAATATGTTAGCACTATAGCTAGAAAAAAATATTTGCAGTGCTTTCTTTATTTTTACAGCAGTTTTTGTCAGGAAGAATATTAAATTATTACTTTGTCTTTTCTTTGTCTCAGTAAAAAAGCTTAGGTTTTCTGCTTCAAATTAGTTTAAACAGAATAGTATTCAGAATTCCCTAAGGAATTTTGGTTTCTGATCTCATTACTGCTAAATCTATTGTTCTAACATTTATTTCTTTTTTCCTTCTATCTTGCTATGTATGTACAAGAGCAACGAGTGTGGGAGGACCAGACTGAGAAAGTTATGATAAGTCAAAAATACAGTGAAAAAGTAGGTTAAAGATTGATGAGAAATATTTTGGGATAATGTTTATCTAAGGATGCCTTCCTAAAGGTTTGTTAGACAACCAGAGCTGACTTGTTCTGACTGTCCTATAGAGATAAAAAAATACATTTTGACTTGCTAAAATTTTCTGTAGTGTGAGTTTAATTATATATTTCCAGGCTTTTAATGTTGCTTCAAGAAGATGTGTTTCCTAGTGCATACAGGTTATTGTTCTTGTGTATCACTTTTTCAATTTTTTTTAGATTTACTTTTGAAAATCATTGATATGTTCATTAAGTGTGTCTTTGCTTCTGTCTGTGTATAAGTTGTTTACAACATGCTTATCTGGAGAAGATTTTATAGTGGCGTTCCAAGCCCTTTGAAATAGCGGCTTATAATGGGAAAGCTGGCAGACTTTTAACTAGATCCATGCTACCAGTCACCACTGTAATATTACAATTTTTATAGTAGAAGTAATATCAATCTACAGACTGCGTCTGTATGGTACAATACCATAAAAATTGAAATACCATGAAATGAATTTTTGTTTATTTATTATATAGTGCTACAGTAATGATTTGTGAATTGAATCTGTTTTCTACAAGTTTTAGTAGCTCAAAGATTAACTGTAGTATAACTTCATTACTTGTGCATATCAGCAGATGTGGATTTCCTGTATCAATGTATTTATATGTTATGCAACTGCACATTAAAGTCTACTTTTCAAATTTAGCTCCTAAAATAGCAGACACTTTATACAACACAATCAAATTGTTCAGATGGTTTCTTTAGAGAAGAATCCCAGAGGTTTAAAACAGATGAGACTAAACTATGTAAGCCTCTTAAGTGTTTGTTGGATCAAATATATTTGCAGCTAATTTAGATCTTGGGGTAAAAATAAAGCACAGTAATGTTTCTAAGTTTTTGGCTGACCAGCTATTGCAAGGTGAGGGTATGGGAAGTTNCTGCCATACTCCTTATTGACACTATATTATTGGTTGCTGAAATTTGTAATAGCATGTATATTGTATGTGTTATATATATATATANGTTCTTGTGTATCACTTTTTTCAATTTTTTTTAGATTTACTTTTGAAAATCATTGATATGTTCATTAAGTGTGTCTTTGCTTCTGTCTGTGTATAAGTTGTTTACAACATGCTTATCTGGAGAAGATTTTATAGTGGCGTTCCAAGCCCTTTGAAATAGCGGCTTATAATGGGAAAGCTGGCAGACTTTTAACTAGATCCATGCTACCAGTCACCACTGTAATATTACAATTTTTATAGTAGAAGTAATATCAATCTACAGACTGCGTCTGTATGGTACAATACCATAAAAATTGAAATACCATGAAATGAATTTTTGTTTATTTATTATATAGTGCTACAGTAATGATTTGTGAATTGAATCTGTTTTCTACAAGTTTTAGTAGCTCAAAGATTAACTGTAGTATAACTTCATTACTTGTGCATATCAGCAGATGTGGATTTCCTGTATCAATGTATTTATATGTTATGCAACTGCACATTAAAGTCTACTTTTCAAATTTAGCTCCTAAAATAGCAGACACTTTATACAACACAATCAAATTGTTCAGATGGTTTCTTTAGAGAAGAATCCCAGAGGTTTAAAACAGATGAGACTAAACTATGTAAGCCTCTTAAGTGTTTGTTGGATCAAATATATTTGCAGCTAATTTAGATCTTGGGGTAAAAATAAAGCACAGTAATGTTTCTAAGTTTTTGGCTGACCAGCTATTGCAAGGTGAGGGTATGGGAAGTTCCTTTTCTTTGAGGGTCCAACAACGCAGGTGCAGCTGAATTGAAAAGATTAAAGTAGCACAGGACTCCTTTCCCTACATTCACTCACAGTGCCCATCTGATTTGGAGACAGCTTTGGAGGGGAAACTCTGGGAGCTCTCTCAAGTTATCACTTCCCCTAGCAGTGACTACTATACAAAGCTTCTATAATAGTGTCATCAAAATAAAGCATAAAGCCTACTGAGGCCACTCTGTAATTGGAATTTAGTGATATGATTTACTTACATGTAAACTCTCTTGAGAAAGGAGTGCATTTTCAGGTAGGACTCATTCATCAATATTTAACCATCTAAATATCTTGTCTGCTGAAGTTATCTGGGCTTCTGGACTACTTCCTAGAGGAAAAAGATGATGTGTTCAAACAAATTAAATATATCTGACCTGATGGAAAAGGAAAGGAAGACCTACTTTTAAAATTGTTTTTAGCATGCTTATAGATGTCTAAAGACAAGTGAGAGGAACTTGTGATTAAAAGTAGTATTAAGGAATTCTGATCATGATTGAGCTTTATAGATCCATCAGTAATGATGGTATTGGTTAAAATATTTCTTAATTATGAATCATTACTGAATGATGTGACAAAAGATACAGTTTATTTATATAATTGTATCTACTAATTAACAATTCATGGGTTTGAATCACTGAATACACATATGGGAAAAAAAGATTTTTTGCCTATTTGTTAAGTGATAGCAAGTAAAATTTCTTTGGGCTGGTTCTTTGAAATGTTTGATGCAACAGTCTTTCCTACCACATATGTGTCAATATTGTTAATAAAGCCCATTTCAAATCATGCAAAGTGAATCTGAGTAGAAGGCAACAGAAGCTTTATAAACTGTTGTGAAAATAGACACAAAAGCCTCATCTCACTGAGGTCACTGGGAGCTTCACAGCAGGTGAAATAATGTATCTAATAATTAGTAATGAGTTGTGGTTTTAATAAGAAATATGTTTTCATTCCAATAGTATTGACTGTTTCTCTAGGCTAACTACCCTCTAAATCTGAAACGTAGTTTAATCTGTTCTCATAAATATCACTGGCTGTACTCTGTGTCTCAAATGAAAACTGCTTTATTAAATTAAGTATGAAATTATTTTGCAATTTGAATTTTATTATTCCTTGAAAGAAAAATTAAAACACTTTTTCTCCCTTCTCATTCTCTGTTTTGGTGTATCAGTGTTACCCATGTCAAATATATCAGTGTTATATACATACCAGTGTTACCTATCAGTGTCACCTCAGAAATGAGATAATGAGTCATCTCAAAAATACCTTTTTCCTGGTGATTTGTATGAAGAAACAGTAGACCCTTGACATCTGATGCTTAATTTGTGTGTTAAAGAGGGTTCTTTTTGGACTATAAACTTAATATATATCTACCAGATACTAAAAATATTATATTAAAACATTATACTAAAAATATTAGATAGGTAGGATATGTATGCATATGTGTACACATCTGTGTGTATGTATTTATGAATAGTCTTCTTTGTGTCATTGTCAAAAAAAATACCAACTGCACAATTGTAATTGAAGATATGTACTGAAGATACAGCAAATCTCATTCATTCTGTTTTAGCCACATTATCTTTTTTTTTTACTGCAATGCACTTTTAAAGGTTTTTGATGGACAGAATAATGTCTATTGAATTTCATGCCGAAAACTCTTCTGCCCCTTTTTTAGAGAAATGACGAAAAGCTCAATCCTCAACATTTAAACTTTTATTAATTTTTCCAGATGACCTACTTCCACTTCTTTGACATTCAAGTCAGAAGAAAATAAGAAGGTAGAAAAGAAACAGAACTGTTTGCTTCATTAGCAATATTGCATTTTTCCTCTGAAATGAGAAATGTTTCAAAATAATTGCTATTTTACAGTCAAAGAACACCTGTTGCATAGTGTCTGGTTTATTGATGGTCTACAGGGATTTTAAATTTAAGGAGTTATAAATGGCACTCGACACGACTTCACACAAAGTTAAAGCTGCTTTATCTTTTGAATGATAAGCAAACAATTCTGTAAAGTATTGCGGAAATTAATTTAAAAACAGATGGGTTTGCACAGATATTGAAATGCTCTATTTTCAACTCATGATTCTAGAAGACTAAGGAGGAAAAAATAAATTTGCAAATTCCAATAAGATTCCATAAGATGTATGCATTTAATTTAATTCACGGAGAGAAGATATAGAGTTTAAACCATTTTTAAATGAAACATCTTTGAAAGAATTTGTTTAATACAACTAATTTGTTACCTTTTTTTTCTCTAAATCAATAAGAAATTGTTCAATTTTGAAACATTCTAAGAACTCAGTAAGAGAAACAGCAACATTAATTAAAAATATTTTATAGATTTTTTTTCCTTTTTTCCTTAATTCTCTTTTGTGGTCTTGTCTTTCAGCATCCTGTTCTTTCATTTTTTCAAGATTGAATTATATTCCTCACTCTTTTGCCTAAACTATGTGATTTCCAAAGTACTTTTTAGACATTCTGAAATTAAAATGCACAAAATAAGTTTTAGGTTTTGCCTTTTTATTCCAAAATAGCTTTGCAATCATAAATACTTGATAATATTAATCACTTTGAATTTTATGTATGTATCTTCTCTTAAGGAAAAGAATTCTTTAGAACTATTGAACTATTAGATGCAAAATATTTCTCTTTAATTTTTATCACTTACAGATCTTCTGCTTCCTGATTTCTTATCAAACTCTAAATTTCATATTTTGCTCATGAACTGTCTATGGAAATAAAATAATTTAATCCTTTCAAAACAAATAGTAAAATTTAGACATCTGTGCAAAATCAACCATATATTTATTTTCATATACACTTGATTGAATACTCATATTTTGTTTGACATAGGCCACTAACATTTGTTGGTTTGTGTGATTGCTTTTGTTGGTATTTTTTTTAATTGTGAGTAGTAAAGGATCAAGCATGTTTTTCTCTTAAAACTCAGTTTATCTAAAACTTTTGGTATGAAAAATGTACATATATATATATTATACATTTTTTTTTGTTAAGTGCTTCAGAAACAGAAGTCAAGTCAAAGTAGAAATGCAATTAGGCTAAGAACAACACAGCATGAAATAGAGATGCATATACATATTCATTTCAATTTTAGAAAGCCAGACAATCAAAAATATCCAAGATTTGTATTATAAAACATTCATTACCATCATCAGCAAAAATAACTTCTAAGGTTTTGCATGGGTTCTCTGAGAGTTTTCCTTGACTTCACTATTGAAATTAGGCTAGAAATATGTTTTATGTAAATACATCATTAGGGAGAACTCTGTGATTATACAGAACAGATGAAAGCTTACGCTGCACTGTACAATATCAAAGCACTGTCGTTCTGACCACAGAATGCACATGGTAATAGAGTACATAAATATGAGCTTTGGCTTGGGTGTCAGGAGAGGTCAAAGATTAGGTATGCAGGCCATTAGTGCTTAATTTCCAGTTTTGAGCATCATTATCCTACTGTGAATGCTGTTATTGCCTTTTGACGAAAGAATTTCTGAATTGCAATCCCATCATTGATTCAGTCTATTTGCATTACTTCTTCCTAGTGACTGGTTTCTACTGTTTAGCACCATTTGTTTAATATTTAATATTCTGTCCCACCTAATCTTGCATTATTTTAAGCTCTGTCTTATTCTGAATTCCTAATTTTTTATAGTATATTCTTTGAACTCATTCTTGAAAGGCTTTATCCCATCTAACTTAGGCATCTAAAAGCTGGGTAAACAGTTAAGTTTGAACAAGGTATTTAAGGCTGGCTTTATGCATGCTTGTGTTCCTTTCTATTTACTGTGAAGGTATCTTAGGATAACTACCTTAGATATTTATTCCCTATCTATTAAAGCATAGAGGATATGAATCATGGTCTTAGATTTAATTCTAGACACCTTGTCTTCACCCATATTTGTTTTAATAATCTATGTAATTACAATAATAAAAAACATGAAATATTTCACCAAGTGAGTAATCTATAAAGCAGTTCTGTGCTTTATACATTTCAGTGCTTTTATTAGAGTTCTGTGAAATCTCTATAGTGCCACTGGCTCAAATATAACCAAAAAACACATCTTAAATTTAAACCATACTTAATAGTACCAGTTAACTGAAAGACTGAAAAAGTCTAGAAAATGTTCTGTATCAACATTTCAAGAAAGTGGATTGACAAAAATTAGTTATGATGGTTTAGACAGAGGAGATAAATCCATTGCACGGTTACATACTTATCGGCAGTGCAATCCAGGGATTCAATATGCAGTTACTCTGTCTCACAGGTTTTCTTCAGTTTCCATAGTCTTGTTTATCTGGATATGATTTGTTCAGCTTTCGTTTCAGCTTTTGTAATCCAATGTGCAGCTGGTTCTAACAAACTCATTTGAAAAAGCTATGTAAGAGCCACACTTATCACTGAAAATATTCTTTTCATTACCCTTATTTGCTGTATTTATTTTACTTTACTAAATGAAAGTTAATTTGTGCTGAGCAGCAACAGCTTAGATTTTATAATCAATATACAATGAGGAAAATATGTGAATACATTTTACTATTGATTTTGGTTTATCACTTTGGTTTCAAATGAATCCTTCCCTTTATTTATCTTCAGTTAATACCAATTTCTGCTGTTAACAGAAATACAACTTCTGCCTCAGTGCCTTGGAAGGTGATTCACAATGCAACATTAACTTGAAACAATTATGTCATTCATCACGTATATTGTCCAGAACATTATACTAAATATTGTGAAGTAAATAAAATCAAACAGGTGTTTGCTTCATGTTTTCTGTTGAGATGGAAATTTTCTGTTGTTCTGAGATATCCATGGTGCAGTAGAGAAGTTTTCAGCTCTTTCTGAGCTTCTGTATGCATTGCTTCTTCATGGAGGCACAGTCACATTGCTTGTTTTCATCTTTTAAACTAGATGCTCCCTCTTCAATCTTCTTATGTTGCTATATTCTTTATTTTGTCTTGTGAAATTCATGTGTGAATAAGACTCATACATCTCTGTATCCCCTCAAATACATATGACCTGTGCATGTTAGACAAAATATATACAGTTTTAATAGATTAGTTAACAGGGATAAATCCAATGTTTATCAATTAAAATATTTAAAATGCAAAATTTACCAACTTTTTTTTCTGCTGAATGCAAGACAAAATTTACAGAGATCTTTCTTCATATTCTTGGAGGATCTGTATGAAAGGACAGCTTATGCTTCCAAATCTACACAAAAGACAGGGAGTGTATTTTGTTTCCTTATCCAGACAAAAGGCATAGGAATACGTGGTTGGTTAAGGATGGCTCACTGCCAAATTCCCACCCAGATGCTCACTCACTCTCTCCTCAACAGGACAGAGTGGAAGGTAAGACAGAAAACATGCAGGTGTAGATAGAGACAGGGAGTTACCAATCACCATCACAGAAAAAGCAGACTTCATTTGGAGAAGATTGTTAAAGTAGTTTATTGTTAGTTAAAAACAGAGTAGGATTGTGAGAAACAATGTCAATCCATGAAATGCTTCCCCCCAACTCCCTTCTTCCAAGGCTCAACTTCAGTCCTCCATTTCTGACTCCTGTGTTTCTTCCAGTCCCTGAGCAGTGCAGAGGTAAGGGAAAGGGAGGTCCTGGTCAGTCCATAGCAGCTTCTCCCTGCCACTTGTTCCTCCCCCTCACCTCTTCCCCTGCTTCAGCGAGGTGTCCCTGCGGTGGGATATAGACCTTCACAAACTGCTCCAGTGTGGGTCCTATCCACAGGCCACAGCCTCTGCCAGCAGCCTGCTCTGTGTGTGACCTCCCCAGGCTACATGTCCACTTGCTGCCAAATGAGGTCCTCCACAGGCTACAGATGGATCTCAAATCCACCACATTCTACAAGGACTGCGGGTGGACAGGTTGCCTGCACCATGATCTCTATGGTAATCTCTGTAGTGCTCATAAAGTATCTCCTCCTGCCTTGGGGAGCCTGGATATTCTGGCCTGGATATCTGCAGGGACATTTATCAATGTTTTTTCTTTGTCACTTCATGCTACCCAGTGTGGTATGTTGAGCTTTCTTAAGTACCCTTTCCAAGAGGTGTCACCCCCTCATCTGCATGTCTCAGCTGTGCCCTATGGTGGGTGGGCTGGAGCCTTCTGGAAACAGCTGTGCCCATGGCGGGGCATCCCAAGACTCTCCTCACAGAGGGCACAGCTTCTCCCACTGCCTGCACCTGGGCACCTGCACTCCATGCAGAATATTAGGAAGATTTTGCCAATATGTGAGTGAATAATTCAACACTTACGTTCAACAAAGGCAGGAAAAGTTTTGGCCTCGAAATGCCAAAACTGTGTGTCACCAGCACTCACCCACATAAAATCTCATTCCTCTTGTGCACTAACAAAGTTCTTATCATGTGTCAAAGAGGTACAGTTCACATTCTGAGAAACATTTTTTGAGATTTATTTCATTTCTTAAAGAATGAAATTCTTTAATACATCTGTGAGGTTTTCTTCAGGCAAAATTTAATAGAAGTTTTTAGAATGACTGTGAGAAACTGAATTCCATGGAATTTTTTTTATTATTTTTATATTTTCTTTTGTATTTCTGGAGGATTTTTTTCCACATCTTTGTTTAATATGGCTGTGGTTGATGGGGCTGTGGTTAGTGTGGAGACATTTAATTTTTTAAAATTTTTTTGCTTCAACTGTGAAAAACAGGTCATGAAACATCTGTTTGTCAAGTCCAAGTCATGATTTCCCAGGCAGCATGATTAGAGTGCATCAACAAAACTCTACCTTCACTGTGGAGGAGATAAGGTAATAATCATCTTTCTCTCCTTCTCCTGAATTTGAATATTTGGAAAAAGCTCTGTGGTCAACCCCGTCCCAATAATTTCAGAATGAGTGTCTTAGTGTGAAAATCATTTTAGAAGAGCAACTAAAAGACAAAAATATTGAACCCACGTAATTTTTATTATGAAACTGTGTGTATATTTAGTAAAGCAGATGTGAAAATCTGAAGCTGGGACAGGGAGAGTGGTGGGATGTGAAGCTGTGGTGTTAGTATGGGAAATACCTGATAAAATTTCCACAAAGAAAGAGGAAATTCTGGCTTTGCTACCCAAGTATTCTTGTTCTTGTTTTGAGGCAGGTATAACAAATCCTTATGAAATCAAATATAGCGAGGAAGTGGATAAAAAAATGTGGAGTATTTTTGATTGCAGTTCATGGAAACACATATGAAAGAAAGGACTAAGAATTAACCAAATGCTAAGAAACTGAGTGTAGGGTTGTTTCTTACATCATTGCTGTTTTGTGTTTGCAACCTGGAGGACAGGTATTGTAATTTTCTAGGAAGTGGTGAGGCAGTGCCAGCATTATAATTTTGTAGGCATAAAATAAGACAGGAAGGTGTAAGATAAGACACATATATTTAAGATGAACTGTTGCATGCTGTGATTTGTAATTTATAGGAGAGTGGATGAATGCTTACCATTCAAGCCTTTGAAGCAATAATTGAATTATAAATAATACAGTGTTTGACTATTATGGCATCTAATTAAATTTTCTTAGTTTTAATAGTCTTGATTTGAGATGAAAGGAGTTCAAGGCGAATCCACTGATAATAATAAAAATATATGTGTGGTAGGAGGATATAATTCTGAACTATGATTCGGAATAACAGATTTAAATGTTTGTTTCTTAAAAATATTGACTGCTTAGACCTGAGAAATGAAATGACAGAGTCCTGGAGTTAGACATTATGTTAGCTCTGTGTTTTTAATATGACAAGTAAAATGGAATGGCCTTGATCAGGGCTTCTTAGTGCAAACACACAGATAGAGAAAGACATAAAAAATTACATTATGTTAAGCAATAGAATACCTTGACATGGCTACATTTTGTTCTCCAAGGAAATGTGTAAAATTATGTTTTGCCCCTTTACCACTCTGTTAAACAAAAATTTGTTTCTGTAGAATGAACCTGAAGTCATGCAGCTTACTCTTAAACATGTATGAGCAAGCCTTGGCTAGGCTAATCTCTTGATTAAAATTACTTTCTCAATTAAAAAGCTTAGAATAATAATTGATAATTCAGACTTAAGGAAATACATGTGATATAAGTTCTAAATGTAACATTAAAGTTAAGCTAAGTTTTTTGGTGCTTATTGAGTTTCAGCAGAGTTAATAAAGAATTTAAATTTTGTGTAGAAACCATTGTGAAAAATATTTATGAAATTCTGATATGCTTAAAATATTGATAAGCCCATCTGAAAAATGGAAAATAAGATAAAGCATAATTAATGATCTGTATAACATTAAATAAGCATGGAGAATAAAGTTTTCTGTCTTTTACATCTGTTGACCACATTAATGTTAATAAAGAAACATTTTTGAAATTGCAAAGCAATTTCAGAAATCCTGAAACTCTTAAACACTTGAAAAGTGATAACGTTTGTTCTACTACTTTTTTTTTAATGTGTAGCCAAATGGTATCTCTGATTGGAATTCCTGGACACAATAGAAAAAACACAAATCAAAAGTAAACAACTAAGTGTTCAGAGAGATAAACTGCTCCATTTACTTAGCTGAAACAAAATCAGAACTGAAGCAGTTTATTGATTTAGTAATGGCACATTATTAATTGAGAGTCAGTGAAGTATGTGTGTGGAATCAATACCAGGAGTACAACAGATAAAGCATGAGACTGGAGATTATTAAGCAACACCTACAAATAGTGGGGCACTGGCTGCCTGCAGCACCTATCCCATGGGAGAGGGCTCTGCCCGTTGCAGGGGGAGGTGGTGAGGCCACTGGGAGGGTAGCAGGCACTGCCCAACCTGGTGTGCTGTATCTCTTTCTTCTCTCCCCAAGGTGATGGCTCTTTACACGTCATTTGTCACCTTCACACTAATAAAGGGATAATGATGTTTATATGTGAAATATGTGCTCAGATGTACCTGTTTGCAGTCATGTCAACATCCTTCTACTGACCACTATCTTAGAAGGAAAGAAAAAGCCAATGTTTTAAATGGAATCTGAAACAAAACCAAAAATTCATACCCCTGATTACATTAAAAAAGATTGAGCCCTTTCTCTGCCGGCTTTTTTTCCTTTCTTTTGTATTTTTTTATAAAAAATGACATTACACGCTGGTGGGAAAAAAACCACCAAAATTATTGATTATGTTGGAAAACAATTGTGTTGTTGTGTTTGGTTTTGACCGTTTCAATTTATCTTCTATTAAAACACATATAACTCATGAAAGATATTTTTAGAAGTTATGTCTTAGAATGCCATTAAAAGCAATCAGCTTTAGCTGAGGTCTTTCAAGGAGCTTAAGCAAACATATGCAAAGCATACTAGGGGAAGTTGATTTTCACAGCCATTGATTTAATTCTGAAAAACAGAAACATTGAAAATTATTTTTGACTGAAGCTGTAATGGAGTGACTTCCTTAAAAAAAAGCAGATTGACTAAAGTGAGGAATGATGCCATAATTCACCTCATCCTAAATCAAGAAGGAGGAAACATATTTTCAGTGATACTTGAATTGGTGAAACATATTTTATTTATCCCTTTCCTGTCAAAACCCCCTCTCATTTCTATCCAAATTTTGCTATAAAATTGTTCATTTTTCTCTTGGAGATATTTTGGAATATCTTTGTGTGGAATTCAACGGTTACTGTTTTATAAATATTAGGAACATGGACCCAGTCACCTCCAGTGAACAATTTTGGATGGAATGTCTTGATATTTTTACCTTGTAAAAGAGGTTTGTCTCCTGTGTAACATACTTTGTTCTGGCCAAGTCTCTGATCATTTTTTTGTGTTTCTCTTGTGGTCCAGGAATGGGTATCACCATGCTTCCTTGGTGGTCATGGAAATTAATTTTCTAGCCACCTGAATTTGCTGCTACTTGATTTCAGAAACAGTTTCAATGTAGAGGTTTGAAAGTATGAAGAAACTATTTTCTTGTCCAATTTTTTGCTTGGGATTCAAATGTCATAACAAAGTTATTTATTAAGAAGTAATACTGCCATTCTGGTGTAACATACACTTCAGCTTTATCTAAATAATCGATTCCTTCAGTTGGCTGGCATGGGAGATTCTTATTCAAGAAGACACTGCTGAGGAATATATCTGGAGCAGGTAGCCAGGTTTCCAAACTGCAGACTGAGATGCAGATTGAGATGCAGGTTGAGGTGTGGGTGGAAGCCTAGAGAGACAAGGGGCGATGAGCTGCCCACCCTTTTGTTAACAAAGGGCACAAAGAGGGTCATGCCAGCCAAGTGAATGGACACTGAAGGACACAGCAGGAGTGAAAACTCAGAGGAAGAAGGAGATTTAGGAATGGTTAGACTGCGGCTATAAAAGCCCAGGGGTTCCTTTGTTGGGGTCCCTCCTCAGTGGCACCAGCTGTGGCTGTTTCTGTGTTACTTCATTGTGAATGAATTGCTTTATGGAATGAGACATTTGAGACTCTGACCTGGGAAATATGAGGTCGATCTGGTAAGGAAACCTGGCCTGACTGTGTGAGAATGGGGTGTATGGGGAGTCAAGGGGCACTGGACTCACCCTTTGGGAAGAGCTTCAGGCCCAGCAGTGAAATTTTCTGGCCTTGGGAGTGTGACTGACAGAGAATCTCTTGAATGGTCAGACTGGAAAGTTTCCTAGCAGCTCTACAGCTCTACAGAACTGTGCTTAAGCAACAGCAGAAGAGAAAATCAAAGCACATAAAAAGGCAATCTGCATAAGATGCAACAGAGATAGACAAGGAGAGGTTTTTTTGATATGTTTAAAAATAATTGGTCTTACGTTTGCTGAATGAGAGTTTCTAACCCCTGCCAATCTGTAGGAAGCCCATTCTGATGGAGGGATGATGCTTTTCTGAAGTGGGGTGCGAGATAAGTGCTTTTACTTATTATAACATTGCACCCAAAAGCAATTAACCCATTTCTCAAGAGAGGGAAAAAACTGCCATGTCTGAAATGCAAAAAGTGAAGCACATTGTAATGGGTTGAACTGTTCAGTGTCATAATCCAAGAAACCATAGAAGCTTGTCAGAATACAAAGAAATTTATTCAAAAGATCACAGACACAGTAGTACAGATGTTCAACAAGGAATTTTCAACTAAATTTCAGATTAATATTTGGTGCTTATATTACAGAATTCTTTTCTAAAGCACTATACCACATTGCAAGCCTTCAGACTATATCAGAAGTTGCCCTTTGTTTCCTTGCTTTGTATTAAAGTACCAAGTACTCCTGGACTTTCTCTCATTCACATTAAAAGAAAAAAAAATCGTCTGTTGGCAGGATGAAATTAATATTTTTAATTTTTTATCTGCATTGTGGTTTTATTTGGGATTTTTTTGGGGTTTTGATTGTTTGGGATTTTGTTGGTGGTGGTGATGGTTTGGATTTTTTTAATTGGCCTTGTATTTTAATATCTTTTTTTCTTTAGGTGGTTTTGTCTCTTCCTTCCTTACTGCTGTTCTTTGTATTTCACCACCTTCTTAGATTGATTTCTGGTGTGTTTTGGGCTAGTTTAGTGCTAATTGGAAGGAATGTACTCTATGTGGTATCCTTTCTAAGGGAGTTTTATATTTCCCGAAAGTACTACATCTTTTTAAGGCAATTATGTTGTTCCAATGAACAAACATCCCTTCAGTTTTCTGTAAAGGGCAATGACTTAATATATCTTCTTTCTCACAGTAATTTGAAAAGTATTTTTGATGTGCTGATAATAAACCAAATAACTCCTGGGTCCTGGTAGTAAGAGTTCTGCTATTAGCTATACCTGTAGATAGTAATCTTTTTTGCTTGGGAAGTCAGAAGAACTGTCTAGTAGCCATTTTTCTGCAGATGTCTTGATCTCATGCTTTCTTGTTTAAAATAATCACCTTCTCTGACCTCTCATTTTATACCTAGAAATTACATAGGAGCATGTATGATATCTGCTGTCCAGGGAGTCGCCTCCATGATCAGACTTTGAGGCACAAAACTTAAATAAACGTTCAAATATTATTGATGTCTTAATTTCTGCAGGTATCTTAATAGTGAGGAAAGGGCACAGAGGCCCTTCCCACTTCTTCTTTGCATCCTTTGCTTTCAGATATCCTGATTAATTTGTGGATTTCCAGGGATGAAGTCTCATTTTTTTCCACAGAGTTATGATGTTAAAAGATTTCACTGGAAAATGAGAACAAAAAGCAGGAGTCCTTTTCCCATGCCTTTGCATTCGCTCTTTTTGTGTTTTCATGAAAATATGGATGCAGAGAAGGAAAAGCTTTGATCCAGTAATTGTCAAAGATCAAACAGTGAGAAATTGAGAAATAAGCAGAATGACCTAGCTTATATGCAGAACCACACAGCACTGAGAAAATGAGAAGCAGGAGACAGAAGCTCTGGAATCAAAAGCCTGAGGCGGGTCATGTTGCAAGTCAGCATGGAGCTTTCTTTTTTTTCTTTTTGGAAATAAGGAAATAGATTTATCCATATGGACTTTCTTGAAATTCTTTTAGGCTTCAGTGAATACTAACTGAAACAAAGATATCTGGAACTAAACATGTCTGCCTCAAAATTTGAACATTTTGATGGAAAAATTATATACTTATCTGAAGGGAGGGTTTGCAGAGTATGTTCCTGCTATGTCTACACAGAGCAGGAAGTTCTTTTGCCTTCCAAATAGTTTTCCATTTCTTGAACTTGAGGTGGGGAATTTCCTTGATTGCTGCGCATATACATAAAGCAAAAGTCAAATCCTCTTCCTACCAAAACCAAAACCCACCCAATTTCATGGCTATGGTAAGAAATAAACAGATGAGAATTCAATTTTCTCTCATTCCAAAATAAGCAAAGTACAGTATTGTATATTTGGAGATAATTTTTGTAATTTGCTCCTAATTGATTCCATAATTATACCCTGCTTTTCCCCTGAATGTTAAACTTCTTCTGATGTTCTCTGTATGAATATTTTTTCACAGGGTTTTCCTCAAACTTATACCAGCACAATCTATACCTCTGGTTTTATGATTCAATTTTGTGAGAAATATTCAATGAGAGATGTTAAATAAGAGCAGACTAAAATTAAAATATATTGATAAATTAATGTATTCAAACTGTTGTAAAAAAATACTATATATTTTACATGTAAGACATAGACTTAGATCTAAGCTTTTATAAGAGTTTATTTATTTAGTACATAATACCTCCTAAATTTAATCTAGATGATGAGTCAAGTCTAACTGAGGAATTCAAAGAAGAAAGAAACTAATCACATAGGCAGATAAAGTGGGATACTGCATATTTTCCACATGTAAAATCAGAAAATATTGTCCGTGAGTCATCATATCGTGCTTGCTCTAACAGATTTATGAAGCAAAAAGGCCATACTTTAATTTAATGGCTTGTATCACAAAATGTTCCACGATAAAAGCTGATTCAGTTTGCCCATAGTGGAGGATAAGAGAGAAGGGTTCAAGATAGAGTTAATAACAAATAATGTTTTCTCAACTCCAAGAAGCTGAACAAGGACAACTTGATCTCTTTGGTGACTGATTTAGTAACGGAAGCTTCAATTATCTTTACTGATGAATGTAAAAGAAAATGCAATTGCAACAGGAACTTAATTTCCAAAAAGGGGAATCTGACAGGGTGAGATGTATCATCCAAGTCAAAGACAAAAATATCACAGCCATTTTAATCAGGTCCAGGAGCAGAGGCTAAACCCCCACATACTGGGAAATTTCAATACAATACATTTATGACTCTTGTCTTTATACTGGCTAAGTTTATTAGACATACATGAAAGAAAAAAGGTTCTGAAAAGGAAACAATGATTTGAAATTTTCTAATTTTCTATTTTTAAAGCAAAACTGGCCTCCTATTCTTCAGAGGAAGAAGAACCATGGTTCAGTACATTCTATACTGATACACTGTTTGTTTGATTTTATAAAGAGCACTATTCTCCCTATCAGCTGTTTGATATTATGCCTTTCAACATAAAACTTTTTTTTTTCAGAAAACTCTAGGATGATTTAAAAATACTTTTGAAATACGAGGCTATGGAAAACATAGAAAACTAACCTTCTAGTTATGTGTCCTGTACTGCAGGCACTCATTTAAATTTTGAAAATGAATTTCCCAAGGTGGAATACTATCTCAGGAAATTGGGTGACTGTAAGCAGAACAAATTTCTTTCATTCCCATTGCCTATTTTGTGTACAGTGCTACTCTAAAAAATGAGAAATATTTACTAAGAATAAAGTCCATTGAGATCAATAGATCAAGATTGAAGAGAATAGAATATTTTTTCACTTAAATGCACATATGACAATGAGAGCAGCAATGTAATGTGCCCCAGCTAGAATTGCACTGTGATTTGAGGTTCACCCTTGGAATTATCCTTCAGGCACGTGCATCAAATGTAGTTGTCCAGCTCTTAGCATAAAGAAGGGGAGAGGTAAAGGGAAGTGAAACCATCTACTGAATGTTATCTGAATGAAACATAATTTTCTGGTCTGGCATATAGAGTTTAACAATCATTTTTCTGACATGTAAAAACCTTCACTTTTTTTTATTTGATTTTTTTTTGGGGTTTGTTTGTTTGTTTGTTTGTTTTTGGGGTTTTTTGGGGTTTTTTGCGGGGTTTTTTTGGGTTTGTTTTGTTTTAGTATTAAATGGCATTTCCTTCCAAGAGGTACTCTAGCTGTAATAAATTAATGAATAAAATCCAGTTCTTTTTAGGTAAGGCTGAAATACATATTGTTCTGAAGATGTCACAAGCCTCGCTCTTGTGGAAACCTAAGAGAAGTATCATTGCATTTTTTGGACAAAATTCAGGCATTCCTAAGTTGTTTAGATGATTAGACATTTAGATGTAGAAAAACCCCAAAAGTGAGGTCTAATAAGCAGAGTCTGAAAATAGTGTTAGAGTTTCTTTATACTATTTTGTCTGATGCAAATCTATACTATCAATGTTGAACATCCAGGTTTATGCTATGATCTAAAAGTTTTCAGGGTAATCTGACATTTGGACTAACACGAAGTTATACAGCGTATTTATTATTGCCCTGTTCTTCTGCCTACCTTCTGTTTGTCCATGACAATACGAAGTTGGTGTACTTACATACTTCCATTTCATTTGCCAGTCATTGGTGTGAGCAGTAAATTCAGTATTTTAGTCTTGTATCCTCTAAGTATAGTTGGTATTTCTATGGCATAATTTGCATGTCAGTAGTACCAAACTCAAGGAGCTGTGAGTAGTAAGCCCACTGACAAACCCACACTGACTCTATTCCTGATACCCCTCCAAGCTCTTTGATTGTTGCTTACCACTTTCACTAAAACTGTAACTCTTACAACATTTTTACCCCTTTTTTTTCACTCATCATCTCATATGGCAACCTCCTAGATAAGATATCTTGGCCAGATACAAGCAATTATGTCTCTCTTCTTTGTTGCTGACTCCAGCTTCTCAATAACAAGCTACATTTCTAGAACTTCTAAAGCTAAATACAATCTGGAAGGGATTTTAAAAATAAAATTTATTTTCCAGAATAAAAGAAATCGAATTCAACTACAACAAAGCCTTGATGAATAAGTAATCCACAAGGGAGGCGTATAAAGTATTTCAGGCTCCTTGCCTTAAAAAAAATTTAAAATATAACTAGTATCTACCTTGCAATATAAGCCCATTTATCATCATTTGGTCAGAAGAGACATTCTTCAAAGAATTGCCGGGTAATTCTAAGTCTAAACAAAAGGCAAACCAGATTTAATAATTTCAACTTTTCTTCTTAGGTCAATCATATTTTTAGATCTTATAATTAACATTACTGCTCTCTCCTAGACTTTCTCACACTGATTTACACATTTGCTGAAGTACAATGGCTAAGGCTGAACAGATTTGTAAGTATTGGTATTAATAAATCCCAGTATGGCATGTGCCTCCTTTAGTAAGTATGTGAATTTGCCACTTCTTCATTCAGTTACTGATCCATTATAAACCATTATTCTTATTCTAATTTGCTGCCAATCCTTCTCTTGTATTTCTGTAGTTAGTTGTTCCTGCACAGGCACAGCATTTTTTTTTCTCTCACTTATTTTCTTTATCAAATCTTTCACAAATTTGGGCTTATTGAAACCTTGGATCCTGTCCTCTAATGCCCCTGTAGCCCCTCTCAGATTTTCTTTTTTATTAGTAAATTCAATAAAATACATTCTCTTTCACCCTCTACACGTATGTTCTATGTGGAACAGCGATCGATATATCTTTCCATTATAACCACAAGTTATTGATAATTAGTCTTCGGGATTATCTTTTCCAACCAGTTTTCCACCCACACTGTTGAAGTTTTCTTTGTTTCATGTTTATCAGATTGTCATGAATTTTCATTATAATCTTTAGGAAAGCCAAGATAACTCATTTGTTGATCTGTGATTTTAGCTAAAAAAAATAAGGTCACAAGGAAGTATTTTTTGTTTCCCCAGCACTTGAAGTTACAAGCTTTCTAATAATCATTTAGTCTTAGCTGATCTCTTCCTGAGGACTGAAACAGAAAAGGCAGTAAAGACTATATTTCCTGAATACCATTTCTTTGTCATTCTTTTCCTGTGGTGTGGAACAGAGTTATCCTTTCCTCAGTCTCTTGTTAACTGATTGAACTTGCAGAGCAAATTCTTGTTATCTTTCGTATTTTACTGGCAACATCCCAAGCTTTGCTTTGCCTTTCCAGTCCTCACAAGTATATGCCACACATCTGATTGTGTCCCCTGTAGTACAGGGTTTTTTCAGCCTAAATTATACTCTTACTAAAACTTGCAATGCCGGCCTTTCAAATTCTAATTTGTTTTTTCTGCCCTCTAAATTATGATGGCTGAATTCGAAAATCCCCTGGATCAATGTCTGAAGAGGTACTTTAGCTCCTCAGGTGGAAGAACTGAGTATTGCTTTTCTGAATAAATTATTACCTCAAAGGAGTAATAGCAATTGGCTGAGTTGAACCAATACTAACATACAGATTCTATTAACCTCAAATTACCATTACAGATGAGCACACATTCAGGAAGTATGTTGTATCAATAAAGTATGCTACTTTATTAAATCAATAAAAGAATAACAGGCCTTACAGTAGGGAAAGTGCTGCCAATTTGCAAAGAAGGCTATGCAAGATGATTTTTAATTAGATTACCTCCCGCATCTTAATATTGACCTCAAAAGTCTACAATATGAATAGTGATAAACAGCTTTTCTTTGAAAATAGAAGACCATTATGATAAAATCTATTTTAAAGTTATCAGTTTCATTTAGTTATTCTCTGAGTGAATCAAGCTGATTTTGTATAAATCTATAGTGGTGTATTCCTTTAATGAGGAAAATCCACAAGTTAACTCCCATGTGTCTTCGAAAAACTGTGGGTGAACATCTTTTCAGTTGTTCCCTTTATCATGTTTTAAAATGAAGGAAAGAACAAAATCATAAACCCTTTTTAGAATATGATTGGAAGCCAGAAAGTGAAAGGGCAAGAAATTTATCTTTGCAAATGTATATATTAAGACATTGACTTTAATCAATGCTGATATTAAGTATATAATCATCTCACATGAATAGTTATGCAATACTCAAATTCAGTAGGGTTAATACCTCTAGGACTCTCAAGCCTTGTCAAAATTTTGACTTTTCTAAAGAATCTTGAAAACCTCTGTGTATTGTACATAAACTCAGAAATTTTAATTCCTATATACAACTGGTTGTATAATTCACTTTGAAAGTCATAGATTCACAGAATATGTTGAATTGGAAGGAAACCACAAGGATCATCAAAGTCCAACTCTTGGCTCTGCACAGGACAACTCCAAGAATCACATCATGTATCTGAGAGTTTTGTCCAAACACTTCTTGAGCACTACCAATTTTGGTGCCATGATCATTTCAACTGAGTTTACTTTTGTGCCCCATAATTTTAAAGTTATTTATTAAAACCATATGTTCTTTTCAAAACTTGTTAGAACATAAAATAGAAAATATGTAAATTTTTTCATTGTATATTTAGAGATCTTTTCTTGACATCTTCTTTGGCAACAGGAGAAAGCACTGACTAGTTTTTTACCTTTCTTCCTCTTTAAGGTCAGGGATCTGATCCGTTCCATGAAACTGTTTTTTTCCAGTTACATTACATTCTTTGAGCCACCTCTCATGATGGTAGCATCCATCATTAATATTTTAAACATCTCTTTCAAAATAGTGCTGTAGCACCCCCAGGCTGGCAGCTACACCTAGAAAGTGGACCCATGTTGCTAAACTGCAGTGAAGGGTGTGTACTCCGATGGTTACTAGACCTGTGTCTGCAGTCTGCCATGGCCTGTAGGTCCCTGTGTCAAGCGCAGCTGTGCATGTGCTGTGTAAAGGAGCAGCAGAGTAAGGGAAGCCTATATGCTGTTTCACTGGACTTCATTCTTGAGAAATATCTGCTGTAGTGGGGCTCAGAGATAAAACCATTCATGCAAGAGATAGAAACCAACTCTACCGGTACCTTTCACTTAGCTCTGATATTTACAAATAGAGCTGTGTAAAAGGAAAGCTATAACCACTGAAATCCTAGTTAAGTGCCTTCTAATTTAGCTGTGAAATTGTTTCTTGGAGCCTATTCATTCATGCAAGTAACTTTTGTTTTTCATGCTGCAACCATGGTTTTTATTTTAAAAAAGTATTATCATCAAAGGAGACAAATGGCTTGTGCTATGTCTATCTGTAAGAGGAGGAAGGACGTGGACTTGAAAAATATGAAGAAAGATTGTGAGGACTTTGGTAAAAGGTTGAACAAATGCTGTCTTCTTTAGAATGCTTCGGAAAGGCAAAATATTAGAAAATAGGGAAGGGAATATGATGTCTAGAAGATACTTTTATGAAGACAAATTAGGAGGACATGGGTGAATGTATCTCTGCAAGCAGAGAGACAACATTTTCAAGGCATCAACCTGTCTTAATCTCACCCAGAAAGCCTAAAAGGACAACGAAAGTCTAATAACGCTTATGAGTTGAAGAAAAAACAAATTTTTTTTACATCATAATAGGATCCTAAAAAAGGCTGAAATAATTAAAAACCATGGAAGTTCTTGTTTTCCTTTTACAGAAAAAGTATTCTAATAACAAGAACATTAGATAAGCCCCAGGAAATTCATCACTAATTGCAAACAGCACTTACTATGAGGATTTGGACAAATCACAGAATTTCTTGTGCTTAATTCACCATTTGCATTTCCCTGATTTCAAGGATTACTCAAGGATAAAAGATGACCACAGAAACACTGTGTAGGGTTAAATTAATAGGAGACCAACTTAATACAAAGCAAAATCACATGAATGTAGTCGCAGAATTGTCCATAATAGTTTATATATCAGTGGGTCTAAGTGAATGTGAACTATCACAGAATTATAGAATGTTAAGAGGTTGGAAAGGAGACCTTAAAGGTCACTTAGTCCCAATCCACCCTGCTATGGGCAGGGATACTTCCCACTAGATCAGGTTGCTTGAGGCCTCATCTAACCTGATTTTGAACACTGACAGGGATGGGAGATCTACAACTTCCCTGGGCGGCCTGTTCTAGTGTCTCACCACCCTCCACAATAAACAAATTTCTTCTAATACTCAGCCTAAATTTCCCCTCTTTCAATTTGTACCCATAATCTGAATCCTTTTGGTTTTGAGAAATCACATTCATGTGATTTGAATTCAATGCTAGTAACTTCACTGTAAGCATTAGTAACCACAATCTGTCAAAACAAGAAACTGTAGCCACTTGTTTTGAATCCTTTGCTCACTGAGAGCATGGCTGCTAGAATGCCATGTGCTGACAAAAGAAGATGAAATTAATTTATTAAATAGAATCCACTGAAGATTGCATAGAAATTACAACAGGCTTAAGAATTTTCAGAGCTACTAATCTTAGAAGATAGGCAAGTACTCAAGAACAGAGTAATCTATCTTTTCCATTTCTTACATACCTTGCATCGTCTTTCTGTTCTCTTTGTAGCTATTGCTGAAGACAGAGTGCTGGCTTTGGTGGATTTTTAGTTCTGACCACTTGAAACTGCTCTTATGCTGTCTAGTTAAATTGGGCTTTTTCTAACAAAACACCTCCTGAGCCAAGCCAGATAAAAGATGACTAAAAATACTGTTGTTTTTTTCTTAGCACTTTGTTTCAGCATGAACTTTTACAGCTTTGTTAGCTAAAAATTGTTGTTGTCTGAATTACCTGATTGGCAAAATCTAAGTAATTGACTTCCCCTCAGGGATTCTACTTTTTTTTTTTTCTATAACAGAATCTCCAAACAAAAATAATCACAGTTGAATGGTAGTTTTTTGGCATTCGATGCACTAAAAGCAATAAAACAATGCTGTGCAAAGTAAGCAAAGGTTTGTAAGTACCAGATTTAAATATATTTAAAGTCTGAAAAGGAACAAAAGAAAAAGTAATTATTAGGGTCTTAATTTAAAATGTATTTTTTTAATTAACTTCTGGATT
>VXBC01006286.1:379448-402134 GCA_013399945.1 Ploceus nigricollis
ATTTTTTGTGTGGGGTTTTAAAATTGAAAACCTATTTTTAATTTAAAAGAAAGAAAAGAAAGAAAATATGTGGAAAAGAAAGAAAAGTATGTATATCAAAAATGTTATAATAGGAATATAAATTCATATTTCATTTTTTAGCTAAACTTTCATTTCCTTGGGTATATTTACATCTCCTTCCTTAATGCTATGCACTCTAAATGCTCTCATTGGAAATAAGGAATATATATTACAGAACCTGTATGAATCTCTGAAGAGCCAAAGATGAAGTACAAGACAACAAATTGGTTTTTATATATGAAAGAAGGTGAAATTAAAGCAATGTCTGAATAATGTATAATTTTTTAAAAATTATTTTGATTTACTTATGTTCTAAGTGGCAGCTGAGAATTCAAGACATAAATAGGATCTCATCTCTTTTTCTATAATGGCTTAAAGCGTTATGTAAATCTTCCTTTCTTCAGACAAAGTATTCCTAAATCAGGCCATTTTACTTGTTCCTTTGCATCAAATCAGGAGCATATGTAATGTGAGAGCACTTCAGTTCTAAGTGAAGTCTTTAACATTTAAATAAGTCTATTGTTATTAAATTAATTTATAAAGACTGTATAATTATCTGTTATATCTTTGCATTTTTCAATAGTTTTTAACTTTTAAGCTTGTATTTAGAGGGAGTCCATGGACCATTCCTGATAGTCTGTATTCCTTCAGCTGCCTGGAATTGAAACCCAAGACAATTTGCTGGCAGAGATGTGGGCCATTCTGTGCTCAGTCAGCATTAATACTTGGTATTGGGTTTGGATACATATAATTTATTTTGTATATAGGTGTAAATAATCAAACCTATACATACCTACATGTAAAAAATAACCTAGTATGTGGCCACCTGAAATGGAAGAACTCTGACAGTGGTTTACCCTGTATCTGAGCATCATGACATCTTTAATTTACCCTTCCCCAGTGTCATACTTTTAGATATGGATGTACTATCATCCCATGTCTACAAACAAGATATAGAGAAATTCTGATTGTGAACATATCTGCTGAAGGTATCACATGCTTGGTCTATAAACCCAAGTACTGACACCTTTTTTTTCCTGCAGTGTGGATAGAGAATCATCATTGTCTATCATTGTCTGTTTATCCCAGAATTTAACCATCAAAGAAATAAGAAATCTGAGCAAATTATTCTGTATACTAAATATTCCTCAGAAAGCAGCATTTGGAAGCATTTACAATGTATATGAACAGCTCTACACACAATACATCTGAACATTTAAACTTTATTAAAATAAATTTATAGGCTAAGCAGCTCCAGATTCGATGACATTATTCATATGTATGCACATGTATGCTCCTACTTTTCCCTTCCTTTTAGAATCAGAGGGGCAATATGAGAAGTGCCTATTTTGCTAAACAAAAAGAGAATACAGGAGACAATAATATTTTTCATTTCATTGCAAACAAAAAAAAAAATCTAAAATAAAACAACTGCTAAGTCATCAGCTATAATTTTCAGCTTTTCAGGATGTTACTATTTGCCAGATATTTGAAAGACCTCACTTTAGTAGCTGTTGTGGTTTTTTCCTAAGTTTGGCCATAAGCATTGCAGTGGGAGTGACAATATGCTGAGCTCTGTTGAAATGCTGTTGATGCAGAACAATTGAATGAAAAATGTTGGTCCTGAGCCCTGTAGAATAACAAAATCCACATCACCAGGCTCATGGTTATAATTTATAGCACCTAGTTCTGCTCTCGTTCAAAAAACTGAATATTATTCTGGACATAAGGAAGCATTAACCATATAATTCATCTCAGATATAACCTGGAGGGGAAAAAAATCCCTGATTGGATATTTTTTGTCTTTTTTATATTAACCAGATGTTGATATAAAGTATTACAATACTAAGTGCAAATTCTGGGATGTTTCTGGTTAAAAAGGTAGGATTTTTGTTATGTTATGTTATTTTTGTATTTAATTTTTGAGGCTTTTTTCAGTCTATAAAAAGAAGAGGAAAGAAAGAAGAAAAGAGTTAAGGCAAACAGCAGGTAAGAAACTAAGCTATCTAAATAGGATTAGGGATTATGTCTTAAAACCAGAAAAGATTTCTTAAACAATTGTATTCTCATTTTAGAAATGTTATAAATTTTCCAAATTTTTTTGTATTTGCATTTTCATGGCATTGAGGATAGAATATTTAATGCTTGGGTAGTCCACAGCATAAATGCTTCTTAACGCTTTTCCCCATGTAAATTTTTTTCTCATACTCTATGCCTAATCATCTTCTATTGTAATTTATTTCTCCTTCATCTGTGTTTAGTCCTTGCCTTCACACCTTGAATATGAACACAGTTCTCAACTCCTTCCTTTTTACATCCTTCCCCTTTAATGTCAAAGCACAGACAAGGACAACATAGATAATAAAGACCCAGAAGAGTTTCTGTTTATGATAGAAATGATACGACTTTAGGAGGGATATGGAAGAGGTCCAAAAATCTTGACGAGCTTAATGAAAATTATTAAGAAACAACCACTTTGCTTCTTTACTCATAATAAACTCAAAGACATCTAGTAAAATCAGATCATGGGTTCAGAGCAAGCAGAAGGTATTTTTGTTTAATTAAATGTGAAACTCATTGCTACAGGATCCAATGGATGCCAACTTGCCCTTTTTTCCATTTTTTGGCAAAAGGCTATTGTGTTAGTTTGGAAAGATAATGAGCAGATCAAGTGGAACTTGTGGAGAAAAGGAGAGGTTCCACTGTCCTCTGCTGAGTACAATCAGGATGGGGTGATGGGAGAGGAGACTATGGCCTTTTAAACATCAGAATCCAGCAGTAAGGTAGAGATAATCACTAAAAAACTACGGAAAGAACTGTTACTTTATGGGATTAAGACAATCACAGAGAACAATAGCAAGAATACCAGAAATCTTTGTTAATGTGAGTATATTGCATATGAATATGGCAAACCATAACAACCTAGAATCAGTGTAATACCTCATATTACAGATTAAGACAAAGGTTGTTAAGTCATTTGAAATGAACAAACAATTGACCAGTTGCTGGTCATTGAATAGTAAAGATGGAATGGTTTCTATTCTGACCTTCTAAAGGTGGAGATCTAAAGCCAATAGGAAGAAGAGGAAACTCTTCACGTAATTTATATAACATGTTATTTTGTTGTTTTATTTGTAGGAATAATTGTAGCTTTGGTATATGTGTGTTGTCCTTTATATACCTGCAGCTATGTATCCTCACCGCTTAGACCAGGAAGCCAGCTTCAGGGAATGCAAGTCACAATCCCACAAACCTTGCAGGGGAATGAATTTTGGGGTTTACGCATCTTTGGAATCAGACAAACCTGGGCATATGTTTGGCTCTCCTTATATCAGCACATCAGGGCCTAAGATATTTTGCAACATCCACATATCAGTCAATCAATTTATGTGAACCCCAATTTTGAAATTACCTTGTACCTTTATAATTGTCCCCTGGTGGTTAAAAGATAAACTGACTTTGAAATGGAGGGTCCATTGCCTATTAATTGAGGAAAAATGTGAGGTTGTGGAATTCCCCTGGCTCCCACCCCAAGTAGGATTTAACAGTATGTATTTTGCAAATTATAATTATAATAACATAGTAGGATTTCAGAATACACATAAATAGTTAGGATACCCGTAACACAGCACATCCAGAAGACAATGTCTTGCTAAACTCTGGGGATATTGGTGTACCTGGGATCATCAAGGAAGGTATGCTAATTACCAGGGATGTATAGAATTCCAAGATTCATATCTAATAGGGCTGCTTGTCAGTCTTTCCCTGTTTCTCACCCTTTAAGACAACCAGATTATTACAAAGCACCATATATGCTAAAAGTCAATTTTTCATGGTGCATAGAATTACCCAGCTGGGCAGGAACATTACCTACAAATTCTCCAAACTGCATGTGAGTGTGGTCCAGAGAGAACCCTATTTTAAAGCTTTTGAAGTACGTGAACACCCCCTCAACAAAACCTTGTCCACACACATCCAACAAGTATCAAAATGCCTTTAAAAATTGGCTGGCATTAAATAAGCAGCCTACCTATTGCATTGTAAAAATCTCTACTGGCCTCCTGATATCTAGGCTGCTTGAAATTTTATTTTTATCTGGGCTTTTATCTTTACTTGTAGTAAATGTGGCTGGTTAAATTACAGATCATGGCCACTATATTGACATGAACTTGTGGACATACTATCTTTTAAAATGTAGAAATACATTATTAAAGAGAAAGAAAAAAGAAATTAAACAAATATTCACTTATCTCCTCAAAAGAAAGAAAGCTGGTACAATGAAAATATTTTCTACCTGCTTCCTTATTGATTGTCATATATGCTTTGAAATGTACAAAGCTGACCATTCTTTAAATTCAATCTACCTGATAATTTACTTTTTAACATGACCATTCAAATAATATATTAGAAGTGAAAATAAAAGATTTGAAATGTACTTCATAGCTCTCCTTTTCTGTTCAAGATGAACAGAAAATAAGCCAACAAATAATTTTTGCTGTGACTACTTCAGACCCCAGATCTGCATATTACATTTGTAAGTCCTCTGTTACATCAGAATGACAACCCACTGAAAATTCTGTTACATTGCCTTAAAGAAATTTAAATGTAGTCATTCTGTGGTTAAATAGGATTTGGAAATATTGCATCTAATGTTAGAAAAGAATTTTCTGGGCCATACTGGTTTATACTTGACTATCTGCCCCACAGTAAAAATCTGAAATGCCTTGATTTTCTCTTCATCCAGAATCAGATCTGTGAAAACATGACTACTTTTATCTAGTGTTGAAGGAAGCCTGAAATGGGAAAGGTTAAGTGGCACATATTAACTTCCATCTATTAAAAAGGATGTACACTGCTGAAGCACCTATGTGTAAAAAGTAAGATACTGTGAAATTACTGCCTTACTGCTTTAGGCTGTTGATTAGACAACAATGAATTTTCTTATTCTATTGATAGATTTATTTTATGTGATTAATAACAAAATAATGAAAATAATTCTTTCATTCTATTCAATTCTTTCAATAATATCAAAGTAAAATTAGAATAATGAGACAATGTGTTAATGTTAAAATATACTTACAAAAAGAAAGGGAAATCTATTTGTATCAAGGCAAAGGAATATGCTAAGAATATTTAACCAAAATCTGTGTATCTCAGTATAAGTACTCTTGAGTAATACTTCTTGCTTTTTATAATATACAAGCAAAAATCCAATGCTATGGTTAATGCTTCCAGTTTAGGACTTCTAAGTGTAGACTGACAAACTACCTTGTCAGTTTTGCTAATGCACTAAATGGGGCCAGGTTTTCACCATTTAGACCTGGAAATTAGAAGGAACTACTACCTAAACCATGCAACCAATTCTGTTAAGGACCAGTAATAATGGAGTGTACTAATCATCTGGTAGTTATTTCATTTTAATGACTCTGTACACAACACATGCATATTTAGATTACCCTTAGAAAAGAATTGTCATACAAAGACTGCATAACAGTGAACCTCACACAATATCTGAAGAAAGCAGTATGTTCTTAGAATCATATAGACCTAAGCACAGTTGAATGTTGAATGAAAAAGACAACTGTCCTTGTAAATCCTAAATCAGAAATAACTTAAAAATTTGAGGGCTGAAGTTGTCTTGAGACATCCCAGAAATATTTCTTGATATATTTTTAGATCTCTGGATCAGTGCATGACTTTATTTGATTTTGAATCTATTTTTTTAAAGTTGCTTAAACACAGGAACATAATGAGGAAACGATTAGTTCCTCTTTGTTTATTTGGGAGGGGGGGTTTGTAACTTTTATTAAAAAATTCAAATAAGTTTTCCTTGAGGACAGTCTGGATAATGAATTAATATTTGTAGAGCATACTTATTTGTTACAGAAGATTCTGATATTTAAAAAATCAGTGCAACCTTTATCTTTTCCTAGGTCATTTCTTTGTTGCAAAGAATGTGTTTCTCTGCTTATGTGGCTTTCAGAAAGTATATATTCCACTTTCCCTTCCTAGTAGTTTCTTGGCAAGGTGACCATTAAAAGTTACAGCTGAGTGTCCTACTACAGTTTAATTATTGCAGGAAACTCGTGAGAAGGAATGGCCTCTAGGGGAATATCACATGCACAGCTCAATAATCCTAATCAATCTAATTAAATTTCTGTGAAATAAGCATTTTTAAAAGATTTCCAGAGGTTCAGTAAGTTTGTCATATTGTTTAGCGTTGCAGGCTCCATCTCTAATCAGGGAAGGTTTCTCAAGTATTGCAATGAATAATGCATTAGATTTGAATGGAAAATCCTTGCACAGAACCACTGCAATGGCATAGCAGAGAATACTTTCCTTTTCAGAGCAGACTTCCTGATGTAATTTCCTGGCACCTTGTGATGGGTTGACCCTGCCTGGACACCAGGTGTCTATCTAAGTCATTCTATTCCTTCCCTCATCAGCTGGAAGAGAAGAGAGAAAATATAAGGACAGTCTCATGGGCTGAGATAAAAGCAGGAGGAAATCACTCATTGGTTACAGTCATGGGCAGAAAGACTCAACTTGGGGAAAAATTATTTAATATATTACCAATCAAATCAGAGGTAGGTAATGAGAAATAAAACAGAATCTTAAAAAAACACCTTTCCTCCACCTCTTCCTTCTTCCAGGGCTCAACTTCACTCCAAATTTCTTTATCTACTCCCCCTCAGTGACACCAAAGGACAGAAATGGGGGCTGTGTGTCACACATTATCTCCGCTGCTCCTTCCACCTTGGGTCATGTGGGACTGTGTCAAAGGCCTTACAGAAGTCCAAGTAGAAGACATCAGTCAGTTTTTGCTTTTTGACCATTGCAGTCAGTCATAGAAGTCCACCAGTTTGGTCAGGAACAATTTTCCCTTAGTGAAGCCATGCTGGCTGCCTCAGATCACCTCCTTGTCTTGTGTGAGCTTTAACATTTCTTCTTCATTTCTCTGCTCTACGAACTTCCCAGGCAAAAAGGTGAGGCTTACTGCTCTGTAGTTCTCTGGGTCTTCCATTATCCCCTTTATAAAAATCAGACCGATGTTTTGCTTTTTCCAGTCACCAGGGACTTTCCTGACTGCCATGACTTTTCATGGCAACAACATCAGCTAGCTCCCTCAGAACCCTGTGATGCCTCTCATCAGATCCCATAGACTTGTGACTATTTACTTTAATCAAGGGTTTCCAAACCTGTTGTTAGATTACAGTGACAGGAACCTTTTCCCCCCAGTTCCCACCCAGAGGTTCAGGTACTTGAGACGCAGGAAACCTGACTGCCAGAGGAGACTGAGGTGAAGAACTCAAAGAGTACCTCAGTCTTCTCCATATTTGTAATTACTGGTTCTCCCTTCTCATTCATCATGCGAGTTCACTCATTCTACTCAGATTTTCTTCAGGCTTTTTGTTTCTGACCTGAGTATTTAGAGAATCCCTTGTTATTCTTTATATCCCTTAACAAGTCCTTTTCCAATGGTGCCTTAGCTTTCCTGATCCCATAACTACACATTCAAACTCTATTCCTGTTCTTTTCCTGGATCACATATCCCTATTTCCACTGGCTGTGCATTTCCTTCTAGCTTTGCGTGAGAAGTAGATCCTTGCTCAGCCATATTGAGTTCTGGCCTGCCTTGTCTTTCTTTCTAAACATGGAGAAGAGGAGCTCCTCTGCTCCAAGAGATGTGGCCTAAAGTTCTGAGTTCTGACTTTACTATCAGCCAGGTCCCTGTTCTTCAAGATCATGAGGAACTCAACCAAGGCACAGTTTCTACAGCCCAGGCTGCCACCAATCTGAACATCTCTAATGAGCTCAGGTGAACTAGTGAGCACCAGGTCTGGTCTTCTCCAGTTGGTTTGTGTAATAATTTGACCAGAAATTTACCCTTGATGCATTCCAGGAACCCTCTGGATTGCTTTTCAATCCAGCCAGCTTTTCCAGCAGACATCCAGTTGGTTGAAATGCCCTGTTAGGTGGAGCAGTTGGTTCCTGAAAGACTGCACTCCTTGAAAGGGACCATGCTGAAGAAGTTTGTCAAAAGCTGCAGCCCATGGAAAGGACTTGTGCTGGAGAAGTTGTTAAAGGACTGTCTTTCGTGGGAGGGACCGCATGCTGGGGCTGGGGAAGAGTGTGACAAGTTCTCCCACTGAGGAGGAAGGAGCAGCAGAGTCAGTGTGACTGCAACCCCCATTCCCCATCCCCCAGCACTGTTAGAATGGAAGAAAGTTAAGAATTCAGGAACAAAGTTGAGCCTGGGAAGAATGGAAGCATGGGGGAAGGTGTTTATTTAAGATTCAGTTCTATTTCTCATCCTACACTCACTTGATTGCTAATATATTAAGTTATTTTTCCTCAAGTCAAGTCTGTTTTATCTGTGATTGCAGACTGATCTCTCTCTATCCTGATGTAGACCCACGAGCCTTTCATGATATTTTCTCTCCCTGTCCAGCTGAGGAAGGGAGTGATAGAGCAGCTTTGGTGGCATATGATGTCCAGCCAGCATCAACACACCACAGAAACAAAGATCAAAGTTGCATGCAATGTCAAAATTCTGTCAGTGGATTAGTCATTAGTCAAGCCAGCTAGAGGACTGAGGAAGAGAAAAACTGACATGCAGAATGCTGACATTATACCAAACTATTAAATAATCCAACAGTTTTTTATTCTAAATGCAAAATTCTTGATACAGTCTTATTAAACAGTCTTAGTAAAGGTGTCTGTCATAAGTAAAAATGAGATCTGCATAAGCAATCAATAATTAAAAACAGGTGCTTTCTGTGCCTTTGATTAAAAAAACCCTCTAAAATAAAATTATAAAATAATATAAGATTTAATTTTGGCAAGTAGTGACAAGCATATGAGATTTTTTTTGATTTCTGAATTGCTCATGAATATTTTCCTCTAAAGAACCTTTGCTGTAAAACATAACCCCCCCCCAAGATGGCTTACTGTAAATGAAGCTACCTTTGCTCTGCTGCAATTACTTTCTACAGAAATTGTTAAAATGAGAGGATTTGTAATACTTGAATTTAAAAAGAAAAAACCCAAAGCAAAAAGGCTTTTACTGACTAAAAAGTATTAAACTTTAGAAGAATAATGTACCAAATATAGCAATGTAAAATTACAGGGGGTGAAAAAAAACTCACATGTAGAAAACTGAAAGTAAATTCCATATTGCACATTGCAGGCTGTATTATTTAGATCCACTGACACAAAATTTGGGAAATTTGAAAAATGGGGATTCCAAAGCATATATTTAAGCTCCATCTTTTCTCCTCCCTCTTCTCTCTCCTTGCATTCCCATCTATGTGCACATTCCTTACTATTTCAAATTAATGGTATATGTACATCAGAATGCAAATTTCCTCAGTTAAAGTTAGAATTAAAAAGAAAACTTGAATTTTAAAACTTAACTTCCTGTAAGTTTGAATCATATTCCCATTATTCCAATGAGGATTGATTTCTATTAAAATTCCAGCCCATTTTAGTCTTTGTAATGAGCCTAAAATAGCTGCCAGCTTGCAGTGCTGGAATTAATGATAATCGAATGTAACACAAAATGTATTTCCATATTTTGTATTGCTTAAATGATTTCATCTCAGATGTAGTATGATTCTTTTTAGAGATGACTACTTCTATTTAATCTCTTTTCCAATTTTAATTTGAATTTCATATTGTTCCTGACTGTTTAATGAATATTTTGGGACATGGCCATAGTGTTGTTAATTATACTGGAGACTGAGCATAATTAATTCTTTTGGACCCAAAGTCAGCTAGTTAATCGATTTCTGATGAAACTGTAGATTAAACACAGATAGTTCACTTCTTCCTTCATTCATTTTAATTTTTCCCTCTTTGAATTCCATCAGATTACTTTGGGAAGTCATTGCTGGCAAATCAATTTGTGGACCCATTTGGAGTATTATCCAGATGATAATAAATGGATGATCCACTCAGGCCAGCCTCCTTCCTATCAATTTTGAGCTTTGTAATTTTTAAAGGAAACCTTTAGATTCTTTTCAGTAGATTTACTAGCTTTATTTTTAATTCATATTTAAATGATTCTTTACTGTACATTAACAGAATAAAAAGGGATCCTCAGAACAGTTCTCTGTAGACCAGACAATTAACAAAGTGATAGCACTGTAGTGATGTAGAAGACATTCCTCATATTAGTGAGATATTAACTCATGTCGCTAAATTTGATTTTAGGAAATGGCCTGTAAAGGCTCAAATGAAAAGGCAAAAAATGCATTAGTATGTCCAGGCGTTGCTTTCACATTTTCTCCCCTTCCCATGGGGGAGAAGCCATGCTATAAATAATGGTTTATTTTAATTTTTGATGGTGGGAAAAGCCCTAAAGATGATAAAGAGATAATTGAATAAAGGGGAAGTAAAAAATTTAAAAGAATAGAGAAGGACTTCCAGTCAATGAGGAAAACCTTGAGCATTTTTCAATTATTACTTTATTATTACAGTAACAGAGAGTTCTAGTTCACAACTTTCATACTGCAACGGCTGATGATGCAAATGTACTCTTGCACTGTATTCAATACCCTATTGTGAACAGATTTAAGACAGCTTTTAGTGTTTCTTTATAGGCAAGTGAGAAAAAAGCACAAGTGTACTAGGTGATTTGTTACCTATAATTTCTGGAAAACTAGGGCCAACAATAAAATATTTAACAATTGCTGCTTACATAAATTAATCCCTTTTGGACAAGATGTGTAAACATATAATTCAAACTTCTCAGCACTTGAGGACTTTATATGTTAAATTTATACTAAATGCATTACTGAATAAAAACCTTGGTATTCAGAAATATTTTCTGTTTCCCAGATGAAGATCAGATGTGCACGTTCTTTATCAGGAATTGTACTGTTTAACATTCAAACAGCAACTTTGTCAATCTGTAGAAACAAAGACTTCACCAGATTAAAAGCTATTCAGTTTCTAATTAATGTTCTTTGGTATAATTTTGGCAACCTTTCTGCATATTTATAGCTGTCAGTGGTTATAGTGAAATTCTGTTCCCACAGAAATTAATTTTACATTTTAAATGAAGTGAAATATTAGTGGTTTATCATAATATTAAGGCTTTTTTAGTTCAGCCTTCTTTTAAGGGAAATGTGAGTAAGTATTAAACAGCAATGTAAGAGGAAAAAACTTTAAAATTTTACATCCAAGTTTTACTTTATAGAACTGCAGAGCGCTAGGTAAGGAAAGTATTTAGTCTCAAAATTATGATATGAAGGAAAAACTAATTAGAGTAAGAAAGGATAATTGTACTTGAGAATACCTCCACTTATCATGAAAAAAGTTTATCTTCAAGTTAAGTCTTGCTCTAGGAGATCATGAAGAAAACTATCAATTGTTCTAGGCTCAGAACAACTTACTCTAAATAGTTTTCTTAACTATCTGAATCTGGGAAGATTAAAGTGTTAGAATATAGAATGCCTCTTTACAATCTTCTTTTCCCTGAGGTCTAAATGATGTGTGTGTGAATAGGTGATTAGGTCTTCAGACTTATGAAAGACTGCACACTAAATCTTGATGTGTCATAAAACAGAAATTTAGTCCTGTCTCTAGAAAAAACACATGAACTTCCATAGTGTTTGGATGGTTTGACTGGACACAACTATGGCCATTGTGTTTATGAAATATTACTTGAATATTAAATTCAATTTTTAAATTAAATTTTAACCTAATTTTTAAATTAATAAAATGGAAGGGAGATTTGAAGTAATCCAAGACACTTATGCCTTGTGTTCTTTCCTCTTCAGTGGCAAAAACTCCTGTTCACGTTTATGTTACCTGTGGAGATATTAAGAATCAGGGAGTCAGATTTAAGTGCTGTTAAATTCACATTTGTCATGACATTTAAAGCTAGGACTCCAGAGAAGCAAATTTTAATGCGTTTTTGTTTTGCAGCTATTCTCACATTACCCAGCTATAAATGGACAGATGATTATATGCATAGGGTTATTGAATGTGAGATAAACAGCAGAATATGGTACTAACTACATTTTCCCCTTCCTTTCCTTTTTTATAGTTTCAGCCCAAGCCAGTGTAATTTGGTCATATTATATTGATACCTGAACTCTAATGGACATATGACCATATTATTAATTCAGAGTTACCTAATTAATATTCAGAGTGTCTCTTTCTATTTCTATTCTTGGCTTTTAATATGTATTTACCTAGACAAATTAGATGGAAAAAATAGGAGGATCTGCTGAGTTGCGGGTGTTCCCTTTTTAATGAAAGAAGCAAATTCTATTAGACTACTTATCATATAATCAAAACTGATTTTCTACTTTATGTAGAAAATGTCAAGATGTAACATAATTTCTTTTATTTACACCTTTCATAAGAGCAACAGAAGAAATCACCATTAATTCTGACAAATCTAATCAAAAGACAGTAAATAACCTGCTGCACTAAGCTTGCCACAATGCAAACTGCAATAAGGTAATACTGTTAAGACTCACTGACAAAGGAAAACCCTATGTCCTGGCACTTTGTATTTCCACTATTGCATTTCCTTGATTTATCTTTCTAAAAGTAATTATAGTTATGCTGATAATGATGATGATGATGTTGATGTTGATGATGATGATGATGACGGCAGCAGTCACAACAGCAACAGCTGGTGTGGTAGAAGTAACTGCAAGCAAAAATAGTTTCTTTCATTTAAAAAAATATGATCCATCCAACTGCTGAATGCTAGATGAAACTATTGGTTACAGTATGTGACAAAAGATTAAAATGAAAAGCTCTGCAAAATTCTGTGTAAAAAATGCTAAGAAGGACTCCAGATTTTCAATCTACTTCTGCTGCCTACAGCCAGCTTCACACTTTGGTAGTTTGGGGGTTAATGCTATGAATCTAAATATGTGCAATGAACCTTAATTTTGCTCTCTGGCTTGTTTTATTTTTACAGATGCCAAATATAGTCAAAAACCTATCTAAAAATCAAACTGTATCTTCTGTCTTTAATTAACTCTTTGTTTGTTCCCTGCAAAGAGATCATGATTATTTGAAGAGTTTACTGTACTATTAATAATTATTTCATACCAAAGTGAATTGTTTCAAAGTTTCCATCTTAATTTTCATAGGATGGCCTTAAATATGCCAAAAAGATTCTGAACATATTTTTTCATGTAAAACTACACTTCAAGCTGTCTACCAAAGTTGTCCTGTCTACCAAAGAAACCCAAACAACAACAACACACTAGGAAAAAAAAAAAAAAAACAGTCAAGCCAAACCAGAATCTAGACATAAAAATGCATTCTCAAAGGAGTAAAAATGTGGAGCTCTGTAGTTTGCTTTCATAAACCACATGATTTTTTTTGCTGCACACAGCTGTTTCTTGAAATTTGTCAAAAGCAAACTGCCAAAAGAGCAGGATTGGTATTGCTACCAGCAGTGCTATTGATAATATTAATAATAATAATAATTAATAACAATAACAATAACAATAATAATTTGGTCAACTCCAGCTTTACCAGTCCTTCACTTTCATTATTGTTCCTTTGGCAAGAATTCATTACTATGCTTAGCTCTTTACCAACACCACTCTACTTTTTCTCCCCTAGTAACATTCTTTATTCACCTGTTGGAGGCTGAAGAATCAAAGATGAAGGCTTTTTTTGAAGAGGAATTTTTACTAAAAGATTAAGTTGAAGGAGCATCACTATGTTATAAATGTTATTAAGCTTAATGTTAGAAGAAAGCTCCTCTCTTCAAAGAGAAAAAATTACCTAAGTATTCAGTACCTTCTCTCAGAATTACTTAGAGATTAAACTATGACTGTGTAGAAATCCAGAAACCCTTCTAAGGACGTAACCTAGAACTCTTTTGTCCCAAGTTCTCTAAACCAGAGGGTTTCTTGACTGCTCTTATTTTTTGAGTCTCTTTGGGGTAGAATACTTCCAGCATTTATTTCAGCACAACACTCACCTTCACAGGGATAGAAAATGAGTCCCACTAAAATATGAGTTTATAGCCTAGAGAAGAGAGCAATGTCCTGGAGGCAGCTATCTCTCCAGGCTAGACTGCACAATGAGGCAGATGGCAATTATATAAAACACCACAATGAGTTGCTTAAAACAAAACCATTACAAAATTTCTGAATGGGAAGCTCTAAGCGCTGGGTCACAACAGTTTAAAGATACACATATTCAAAGTAGAGGAAATTTGGGCTCATTCTTACTTTTCTGTTTCATGTATTCCTTATAAACATGTAATTTTGGAGGACAACAGACTCTTTCTTCTCATTTCTTACAAAATCTGGCAGTGCTAGGATGGCCTTACAAATCTGGCAGTGCTAAGTACTGAACTGTCTCATCCAGCCCTTATCATCCAAGAAAATCTTTAAAAAAACAGATAGAATGAACTTCTATTTCACCAATAAACATGTTTACAAGCCAGTATAGACTCATTTGCAAAACATTTTTTACAAAATGTACTCTTTATCTGAACTAATTTTAAAACTAGATGTTATTCAAAGCTTGAAATATTGTACTGACTGTGGCCATTTCTACAGAAAATTTTGCAAAAATCTGTTTCCCATCCTAATGTAAATTTTGAGAAAAATATTTAATGAGAAAAGGCATGACAGTGATTATAAAGGAATCCATTTCCATATGATATGTGAATGTTTGCATTTAATTTTTATGAGGATAAATATTGAACACCTGATGCTTTACAAAATTAATTGTCTGATGCTGGATAGATCAGCTAATATCATTATGGAAATTTCTGAGCGATATACTTGCAATTGTCATGCATATTGCAGTAAGACAGTGCTGTGGGAACTCTTATTTGCCATGGCAACCATTAATTGGATAGGCAGGAGGTTGTGTTTTGCTTTAAATAAATCTGACTGGGTCAGCAATTGAATGTTTCAAATACATTCATTATATTTTACACAATTTTTCAGGTTTTTTTCTGGGTTTAAATTAGTTTTCTCTTCATATCTACATGTTCCTCAGAAACAAACGGGATAAAATTGAATGAAACCCTGGGACATTTTGTTTTATGATTATTTTAGTGAATGCACATTTTGTATTTCTAAGTCTGACAAATAAGAGCTGATTGTAATTACATTTGTGTTCCTGCCATGTGTTCTCAGGCCTCTTTCTCTATTGTTTCTTTCTCATGTGACTATTATTATGGATCAAATAGCTGCTTTGCATAAATCATTTCCATAAAAATGTACATTTGGCTTTTGATTTAGAGAGAATTTGACACAGGAGACAGTCTTTTTGCATATCACATTGGGATTTTGAGTAAAATATGTTGGGATGTATATATGAAAAAATAACTTCCAAAGAAATGAATCCTAAGCAAATAGTCAAAGAGAAATTATTAAAATCTGAGGACATAGATATTTCAAGGCAGGAAAGTGTGAAGTGCAAAGAAAAGTCTCTTCTTTGAGTTATACATTCCATGGCATATTCACCAATAATTTGTTTAGAAAGAGTATGATCTTTTCTATGTTAAATTCTGAAGGCATTTATAAATGTGATTCATTTTATGCAAGTGAATAGTTGTGCCTAAGTCTGGGAAGATGACTATAGTATTCAAGATCATATTATTTTCTTTGCTTACCTGTGGAGGCTTCTTATGACATTAATAAGTCAGTATTTCCTAATATATTAGTCTTAATATTTTCCTGGTTTAGGAAAACGTCTGGATTCAACACAGGACAAAAATATCTCCTTGATATTAGTCAATGAAGATAGTGATGCTTTAGAATTAGTCCACATAGCTTCATCCTGGAACATAGTCCATGACTTTGTCAGACTCCTAGGCAGGCTTGAACCCAGCCCCGGGGCAGAATTTGGAGCAGGGTGTACACAAAATACTGGGTACTCTGTGGATCAATAAATGAGTTGTCTAGGCTGAGGAAGACTTATGTATAACCCTGAATAAATTGTTAAATGTGTCCCAACTACCTGTAGTCTTTATTTTAAAGATGTGGTGAAAGTGGCATAGTTTGTGGTTTTGTTTTGCATTTTTTCTGCTTTCTTGTTTTACTAAGCAAATTATCATTTAGTTTTTTGTATGTATAATTTGATAAGTAGATAAGTCCCCCAAAATGGAATTTTATGCCATTGCTTACCTGACAGAACCCAGGAGGGAGAGAGGAAAGGAGCGAAGGAAGGAAGGAAGGAAGGAAGGAAGGAAGGAAGGAAGGAAGGAAGGAAGGAAGGAAGGAAGGAAGGACGGTTTTGTTAAATTGTTTTGCATTCTTTTAATGCAATATTTAAACAAAAATACATTTCATTTATATGCCAGCTCTTTTTTCTGTGTGAAATGCAGCAACTCTTTGGGGGGTTATTGCTGTCATCCAGGAAGCAATCATTTCACAGAATGTGACATTACTTGTTTAGAATTCAATTATGTTTTCTTTCATGTCAAACAACATTAAATGATCATTTGAATTTCGGTCCTTTGACATCAGTAATTGTTACAATTCATGGCAGATGACTCTTCAGATGTCAGAAGTTTGGGCCAATGTAGAAAAATCCTTTTATCTTTCATGTAGATAACAACTGACAATCAAGATGATTCAGAAATGCCTATTACAGTGGAAATAGTTTTTATTTATTTAATTTCTGCATAAAGCACTAGTTAGAAGTTTGGTTGTGTGCTCATTAATTTTAGAAGACAGATGTTTCCATGACATGTAAATTGATAGCTGGTTTTCTTCACTCAGGAACGTCCTGCATGGCCACCCATAACAATCCTTCTTGGTTTTCTTCCTCTTTCACTGGGTTCTTAGTCACATCTTTGTTACACTTCCAAAGACAAAGTCCTTCACATTGGCTGCCTCTCTCTGTCGTCAGGTTTATTTGGTGGTGTTGATGTTCTCACCCATTATCTAGTATGAGTTGATGCATAGCTGGTAGTTAGAGCTCTTTGAGAGTTGTCTAACACGTGGTAGAAGGGAAAAGATGTTAAGGGAATCATTGCTTTGGCCTCAGAGCTGAATCAGGGTGTGCAAATCTGCTTAAAAATGAAATGTAGATAGATAACTGCTTAAATTTCCATCTAGTGTTTGAGAAATTGTATAGAGGTACTGTTCAAGTGTTCATCCCTTTTACTTTCCTTTTCCTTCTATTCTTCCCTTCATTTACCGATCTGAAATAAGAATTACTTTATGATACAGATCTTGCTACAGTCATGTTTGCCTACCTTATTTCTGGATTAATGAGCCACACAGGATGGATTTCAATGCTTTTTAGAAAATACAGCTCTTCAAATTCAGAAAGGTTCGTTACTAGCTGCTGTAATTTATTAAGGGGATTATACTTGTGATCTTTCATCCACACTTATTTAACCTAGTTTCTACAGAGTTTTTACAAGTTAATTGGTTTTGACCCAATTCTCCCAGAAGTGTAGATTTTTGAATTCACGTAAATGAGTTAGAGAATCTCTTGCCTTTCAACAGAAAATAGGTGTCTGTTCCTTGACCCTTTTGAAATCTCTTCCTCAATAATTGAACATGATTTTTAAAAAGAAATTACTCTTTCACAAAATACAACATTAAAATTATCACCATTTTTGGTACATTGCTTGTTTCATATAATCTCCTTTTCAGAGTTGTTTTTTCTTAGTCATTAGCCTCCTAAATTTTTGCATCTTTTTTTCTTAAGTATTAAAAAAAAAAATGAAGGCAGGAGGCCTTTTTTTTCCTTTGCATGGAGATTAGTAGCTCATACTTGCAGTGCAGAAAGCCAACTGTATCTTGGGCTGCATCAAAAGCAGCGTGAGCAGCAGGTCCAGGGAGATGATTCTGCCCATCTTTGCTGTCCTCATGAGACCCCACCTGGAGTGCTGCATCCAGCTCTGGGAGTCCCAGCTTAAGTAGGACACAGACCTATTGGAGTGAGTCCAGATGAGGACCACAAACATGATCAGAGGGCTGGAGCACTGCTCCTACAACACACAGGCTGATAGAGATGGGGTTGTTCAGTCTGGAGTAGAGAAGGCTCCAGAAGGCCTTAGAGAAGCTTTCCAGTACATAAAGGGGGTTACAGAGAGCTGGAGAGAGACTTTTTGGAAGAGCACATAGTGACAGGACAAGGGGAAATGGCTTCAAACTAAAAGAGTATGTCTAGATTAGATATTAGGAATTCTTTTCTGTGAAGGTGACGAAGCACTGAAACAAGTTGCCCAGAAAAGTTGTGGATGCCTCATCCCTGGAAGTGTTTAAGGCCAGCATGGATGGGGCACTGAGCAATGTGATTTTTTAGGGTCCACTCCCACCCAAACTTTCTATAGCTCCATGATGATTATTGGCTGAAATAAATATTTTTGCTATGTCTGTATGATGCAATTATTTTTTAAATTAAATTTTGCTTTTAAAATGGTTTTCAAAACTTATGGAACTGAGCAAGCCATTTCAGCCACACTGTGGACATGGCAATGACTATATACCTATTTATTGTGGTACTGATTACTTGGAATATATTATTAAAAACAGTTAAAAATGGATGGTTTAACATATGTCTTGGACTTCAAGTTGCTCAGATATAATCCAAAAGTGAGCAGTCATCTCTCAACAAAAGCAAAAGTTATTGTAGAATACTAAGAGAAGGCCATGGTTGGCCTTCTCAAAGAGTATTCAGAATATCACAATATTTGAGGATTTTAAGATGCATCTTGAATGTGTGTTTTCATTATTTACAGATTTCTCTGAGACTCATCATCATATTGTTTTTGAAGATTGTATAAAAATAATTTTTAGACTATGTCTTTGAATTATATTGTACCATGGTAGAGAAAATTTCAAAATAATCTGCACAAAAGCCTAAAATAAAGTGTTCCAACCCTAGGTCTGTTTAGCCAGGCTGGTCTTCTTCTCCACTGGCTTGTCTTCAGGCATGAGGATGGCCTGTCCCTGTAACTAAGTTTTCCTCTTTAAGGCACATCCAGCCTTCCCGTTCTCCTTTTTCTTTCAGGACTGCATCCCAAGGGACTCTCTCAACCAGTCTGCCCAAGGTCTGCCCTCTGGAAGTCCAAGGTGACAGTTCTGCTGATGTCCCTGCTTGCTGTTACAAGAATCAAAAACTATAATTTCATGATTGCTGTGCCCAAAATGGCTTCCAACCATTCATATCACCCATCAGCCCTTCTCTGATCACAAACAGGAGGTCCAGAAGGGAATTTTGCCTAGTGGGCTTCTTCACCAGTTGTGTCATGAAGTTATTGTCCACACATTTCAAGAAACTCCTAGACATTTTCCTCTCTGCTGTAATGTATTGCCAGCAGATATCTGGTGGGTTTTGTCGCAGAAACTTTTCCTTCCCTCTTATCCTGTTATTTAGGTAAGGAATCAAGGTGTAGTTATTTGGTCTCATTTCTTTTAGAAAGTGAATGTTAAGCCTGGATGCTAAAACTTTTTGTCAGCCAGTTCTATGGCTTGTTCCTATAAAAAATATTGTTTATTCTGCTTGCACCTTCAAATCCCAGAAGCTTTGTGTAGATAATTACATTCTATGTGCAGTCGAGGGCATGACAATAAGCAATCAGTCAATTCCATTATTGTGAGGGTGATACTATGAGGACTATATCCAATGTCATTTGCTTCTCTGTAACACATGCACAAAACACTCTGAGTTCCAGTGTTTTCCTGTTATTATATTTTAAATCATACAGCTAACGATGGCTTTATAGTCACTTGGAAGCATGTGTGCTGTGAATTCAAATGCCAAGAGGCTAATATTTTTGTTTTAAAAAGCAAAGGATTGATTTATAGTGGGATAAGTAGGTAGGAAATTGCAACCTTTTTCCTCTCATCAATCGTAGTAATAATAATGATTCTAATAATAATGAATACTATGTGATGATGATGATGATGATGATGATGACGATGATGATGATTTTATTAGAGAATGTTATTTTAAAAATTTATGCCTATGGTAAGAACTTTGTTTTCCTTTTTTAATGCTTGCCAGGAAAATAAAAAAAAAGGACAAGAAAGTAGTAGTTAAAAGTTAATATCCTTTTTTTAACCATAAAAGTAAAAATCCTCATGATTATTAACGGCATTAAACAAAGAAATCCACAAAACTTACTTAGGAAATTTCTTTGACACAATGTCAGAACTGAAAAAATAAAATAATTTTTAATCATCTCAAAAGAGTAACAATAGATAGTACAGTGTCCCAGACCTCACATTTGTGGAGTGCTGTGCTTATCTGTTGAAACAATGCTCATATAAAAGTTTTCCTTGACTGTGGGATTTTTTCCTCGGTCAAAGGGGAACACTGAAATCACAAAAAGCCATCAGAATATTTCCTGCTATTTTTCTCAGAAAAAAAAGAAGGTGGAATCATAAGGGATGAGCTTGCTGTCCTCATGTTTGCAACATTAGAGAAAAAAGACACTCTAGAGAAAATATGTATGGGCCTTCACATATTTTCATACTGTATTATTCTGATAGCCCTTTCTTTGCTTTGTTAAGGGCAATATCTCACTCATGGACATTTTCCCTAGAGGAATACATATTTTAGTTCCTTGGTCAAAATTCATAGTCTGTTCTTATGTTGTTTTTCCTTTATACATACATACATACATATATACATATATGTGCATGTACTTTAGTCTGGTGGTCTTCAGTGCATGATACCTCTGCATCTTCCACACCTCATAAAACTTGGCATGAAGGAAAACTCTCTGAAAGTCTCACCCTAAGAAACACTACTGTAGCTGAGTCACCATGGTATCACTATGATTATAAGGGAGAAAATATTGCTATTCTCTGCAAGATGAAAAATGTTTTCCATCACTTGAAAATACTTCTACTACTACTATGAAGTGCTATCTTAAATATATACTGCTTTTTTAAAAGAAAAATAGAACTGGCTTTAAGAATATGAAGGAATTAGTGCCTGAAATTTCTTGCAACTATCACAAACTTGCATGCTGAACATAGAAAACTAGATTCTTCTCTATGTTAACAATGACACAGAAACAACCATTAAGAGACAACGTGAAAGACTGCCACTAGTTTCTCTCTCCTGACTTTTAAGAAGGGAAAGGGTATTACTTAGCAAAATGCTTATTCTGGCGATATTTAAACTTTACTGAATGTCAAAAGTCACAAAAAGGGTGTAAGATTAAATGCAGCATTAAGCAGCCTCCTACAGACATCAGGTTCTTAAGTCTTGCTCAGCACTCAAAACTGTTGAAGACCATCTTTTGTTTTCAGTTAGTTTCTGTCTAGCACAATTTGAAGAGCAAATATCTGAAGGAAACCTCTGGTTCTGTGGAATCAAGGGTCCCAGATAGTTCTTTAATGACATCCCCACTCTTGATTGTCTGTAAGGTTTCCTGCCTGTTCCCACTGACAAGGCAATTCCAGCAGCCATAAAGTTCATAGATCTGCTAAATCAGAACTAAACAATGAACTAACTGCCACTATTTCAGAGGCAAAGTTATTCAACCAGAGAATGGTTTACTAGGTAGCATGGGATTTGGTATTGCTGATGAAGCAACACAAATTGGAAACTGTTTTTTTTCTTCCCAGCAGTGTATCTAGGGGACATCACAGGACAAGACTATTTGCAGCCACAAATTGCAGGTGGAAATGCTACCATGGTAGCAAGTGATAATAGACTGAGAGATGCTAGGCTAAGAAGTGATGCACAGAGCATTAACAGATTGAAGTGTGAATGAGACACTTTAAATTATTTTAGAGTATGTGTGACTAGGGATATAGCTTTTTATATATAGAACATATATCTAAGAAATTTTGCTTCTTTCATCAGCTGCAGCAGAAATCATGACATATTCATGATTTTAAAGCAAGACCAGGTTTTCACTGCAGTGGTTGTGTGTCGCTTCTTNAAATGGCAATCATAATACAAAGCATGACATATTCATGATTTTAAAGCAAGACCAAGTTTTCACTGCAGTGGTTGTGCACAAATAAGATACAATTACAAGTAATTATAATTTTCATCTGGATAAATATCTTGATCATGATCATTTTAATCAGCTCCAACATTTTTCATTTCAGAAAAAAAAAAAGTTCAAAATTTTAGTTAATTAGAACTGGGCAGAATCTAAATATAATTGAGAAAAATTAAGTAAAGTTCTTAACTGTCCCCACCACCATTTTATTCATATGAAATTAAATGTTCAAAAAACACACCAGAAGTAGCAAAGACACAGGAAAGTCTATTTCCTGTGAGAAGTAAGAATGTCCCAGATGCTGTATTCAAGCAAATGTGGGTCATGACAAGTGAAGTCAGAACAAGAGAAGATTCGGGTTAAAAAAGGTACAGCGTAAGGAAGAAAGAAACAATGATTGCAATCCTACTAATAGTCTTCTGTCACTCAAAAACATGTCAGTAAGAGGTAGCACAGATATAGCACCACAGAGAAAGTACTAATGTTCCCTTGTGTTCATGGCCTAGCAGATTAACTCTGAGTAGGCTTTGTTAAACTAGCAATTTGTGCAGCTAGTATATTTTGCCAAGACTGTCCTGTGAGACATCATGGAGTTTGATCTGAGAGAATCATTGTCCCACTCTTCTGGTACAAATTGCACTTTTCTAAACACACCTTGATCTTTCTTTCTTTCTTTCTTTCTTTCTTTCTTT
>VXBC01006286.1:402238-420618 GCA_013399945.1 Ploceus nigricollis
CTTTCTTTCCTTCTTTCTTTCTTTCCTATGTTCTATGTTTGGATTTCAAATTTACACCAACAAATGTAGGAAAAATAAAAGTAAATCATGCAGATATGATTATTTATTTTATTTATTTATTTTCATTACAATTTTATCAGCATCAAAGCAGTTGGGAGATTGAAAACAGAGTTAAGAATCCAATTAAGTAGCTGGGTGATTTTTATGCATGCTTTTCTTTGCTGGTATCGTTTTCATCTGGCTAAAGTTTCAGAATGATTATATGGGTTGCAGGTACAACATTAACCGCAGTTTTATATATCCATTTTCAGTGCTTGATCCAGAGACTCAGACAGGTTGATTTACAAAAAAATTGAAAAGTTTAATGTAAGAAATGGAAGTTGGAGGGCTAAGTTTAGGAACTCAATACTTCGAAGTTGTAGAGAGTTTTTGCTTGATTGAGGGCTTGAAGAAAACTTATACAAGAATATCTGTGTAAGATGTAGTGTTTCAAGGAGAAAGGCTAGGAACACGACATGAATTATCAAGGAAGATCATAAGACAAGGACTGTTCCTGAATTTTTAAAAAAATTTTATAAAGCACTGATATTAGCTTTGGATTATTTTTTTACTCTCACAACAGAAGATTCAGTATTTGTTGATGTTAAAAGTTTTCTAAGAGATGTATGGGTAGTCCCTGAAGCATAGAAATTATTTAGATTTTAGAAAATTGTACTTTTACACAAAACAATGAGCAGGATGCAGGAAAAACAATGAACTGTTTAAGCAACAAATAAACTTAGACACCAATTATTAACATTATGAAAGTGACATTTTACGCAACTGAATGCTTTATACTCTGGCAGACATGACATAAGAAGCTATTTACATAATATGCAATTTTCTTTTAAAATAACATCTTTTCATAGTTTCTCTATTTTATTTATTTGTTTCCCATTTTACTACTAGATTCTATACAATAATTATAGCACAGTGCTTTTTATGTTAGAAATTTTACTCTTCATGTTATATCATCTCAAAATTTTCAGCTAAAATATGTATTTCCCACTGCCTGGGACTTCAAATACAATTTTTCATTTGGAAATATTTTTAGTTTCCACAATATCAAAGGAAGCCATGGGAATATAACTTAACTCCAAGACTGAAAGCAGGGAATATAAATTAGGAAGAGTCTTTTAAAATTGTTTTGGTTCTTTTCAAGATAGATGAAAGCAGTGAGAGCAAAACATCAGGTTTTCCTTCTTAGTTCTCATAACTAACTTTTGTATTTGCTTTTTATGGACTTTTGCAACAACAAATTTAGTTGATTAAATACTTTTGACCCAAATAACTTTCCTTGCATGAGTTCATATAGATGCCAATTTACCTCAGAATCAATGTGTTTGCATTAAATGTTTAAGAAATAGTTTATATATTAGGTAACTCCATCAACCACATTTTTAAACTCTTTAAAATTACATTGTTGTTGAAAAGCAAGTGGCCCTGGAATATGGTTTTATTATTTTTCTAAGTTTTTTTGGTTTTTTTTAATATGTGAATGGGTAAAAATGAACCTAGCTCAAAAGAATCATAGTTGGAGAACAAGAAATTGCATTTTTCTATAAATGAGATAAAACTCCACAGGGGAATAAATTAGCATATCTGAGAAAAAATTGTGATTTAAGATCTATATCACAAAGGCAGAGTGAACACGATGTATTCAACCTGTATTTTAAGAATTAATGGGATCAATAGTATTACTTGTATAAGGTTGCCTTGCTATAACCTATGAAAAGGTTATGTTAAAAGTGACTCTACAATCAATTCTTAAAAGTAAATATGTACATAAACCTCAAAAAGTCTAGCAAAAGCAGGTATATTACACACCATTAAATGTCCAAGTGTCTTAGATTTTCTTAAATAAAACTGCAAAAAGAGCTGAACTCTCGTAAAGCATAATTAATCCAAGAAGAAAAACAAAAAAAACCCTACAAAAATCTCACTCCACAAGAAAAAAAAACACACTACAAAGAAACAAACTGCAGCAGTAAAGGCCCAGGTAAATCATCAGTGAATTTGGCCAAGTATATTTAATAAACAGTTCAATGAAAAATTAAAACTGCCTTATATCTTAATGGGAGACTGTGTTTGGACGGATCAGACATGCATTAGAGCAATACAGTCACCAGTAGCTGTCAGTTCAGCCAAATGACTTTGCTACAGGATGCCTTCTGTGCGTCACAAAGCCTCCTCAAACTGACAAACGTCCCGCCGCTTGCTGCAGATGCATGGCTGTTGTGCACAGCAAGGACTAAATATGTCATTACAATATGGCATACTGTGTGTGCCTAATTTGTAGTGTCACGTGAGAGCTAAAACCTGGAACGGGGCCCTGAAGGCACAAGAACTAATGAACTCTGCCTGGCTTCAGAAGAGTAATCCATCACTGACATACAACAGCCCTTTTCTTTAGACTGTGTTGGTGAAAATTTTCTAATCTCTCATGCCAAGTGACGTTTTCTTAACTGAGCCAGACAGAATGTCCTCCTAACATTAACGTTCTCACAGCAAAATACACTACAGTTGGCATCTTCTGAGTTATTTGAAGTATTTCTCATTAAAACATTGGAAGAGAGGAAGAAAAAAAGAAAGTAAGCAAAAGAAAATTATTAGCCAGATCCTCTCTGTTTGGTTATGGAATTAAAAAGTAAATATAAATTTAAATATAAATAAAGAATTAAATATAAAACTGAGTGAAGAGTGCTATAATAGTAACATTTATTTCAAACCAAACAGACATATGCAATGATTTCCATAGCAGGCCAGGTTCATTTATATTACATTAATGTTAATACCAACATCAAATGACTAATATTATGTTAATGCATTAAAATTTAACTATCCATTTTTTCTTCACAGTCCTACTATATTTGGCACAAGATACTTTAAGATTACCAGTTTTCTGCATAAGAACCTATGTGTCAATATAGCAAAACCTGAAAATCTTGAGATGCTAGAGAGGTTTTATAAAAAAAATTAGTTACCCAGAATTTATTTTTCCTGAAGTAAGTAAATATCCTTGTAATTTCAGGAGGAGTTGGATAAGAGGTTGGCTTGATTTTTTTTCTTTGTTTTATGTTTTTTTAAAAATTATATTGGATAATCCTAAAAAGACCAACTTTATGGATATACTATGGGGAAAATTACAGGTAATCTGCTTCCATTACCCACTACCTACTCCATGCTACCCAATCCTCTACCTACCATACCGGAGAGTTAGCAAGTGTCTTCTGCATATCTGGTTCAGAAAGACTAAGGATGATTTACATCAGAAAAAAGCTGCACATGAAAACAAAACAAAGTCTTCCCAACTTGTTCATCAACCTGACTCTGTCTATCCAGGTCAGTACACAATAGTAGTCAATAACAGATATTTAGTCAAACAAGAAACAAGACTTTCCCTGTGACACGCTGTTTTCTCCATTCAGCCACTTAGGACTTCCAGAACCTGCATCCAAATCACCATGTTGCTGTAGCCAGCAGTGGACCCTACTGCCAAGAATGCACTGAATCTTTTTCTTCCAAATGTGGACTTTTTTCTAGTGTGTTCAGCCTCCATATTGCTGCTAATATCACCTTCAAATCCTAGGCTGATGGCAGCTATGTGATTTGATCCTTATGATGTACTCCTTTCCTTATCTTTTTCTGCTTACTCAGGTACCCATCACCAAACTGAATCAACAACATCTCAGTGTAACAGGAACTGGACTGTAGTCCTTGCTCCCAAAACTCTAGGTTATTTACATACTGATACTCTTTATTTTCTTATATACAGAGGGGAAAAAAGGTTTCTAAGGAGATAGAGTATGTGAATTTGTGTCTCATTCCTTTTCTAGACTTTTAGCTGTCTCAGAATATCTGTCAGATCAACCAATCTTTGGATGAAAAAGTTGGTCTACTATATACGTTTCAAAGTATAAGGGAGGGATTATTGTTAAATCCTGGAGAAAACAGTTCATGCTGAACCTGTCAATAATTCTCCACCTCTGTATATTTAATTTCAGGTACATTTCTGATCCCTGTGATGAAAACAGTTCAGCTAGTTTTGAGAAGCTCAATGAAGATAGCAAAAAATACAATAAAGCCAGAAAAAATGTGTTATATGTATGCTCCCTCCACAGCAGGGAGCATCCAAGATTTGCAGATGCCCAGGTTTGAAAAAAAACAGAAGAAGGGTTTAAAAAAAGAAAAACTCACTAAGTTTATTTGCACACTACACACCTGGCATGATGAAGAAGAAAAAGAAGAAGAAGACGAAGAAGAAGAAAAGACAATGACGATGAAGAAAAAGAAGAAGCAGAGGACGAAGAAGAGGACGGAGAAGGAGAAGGAGAAGGAGAAGGAGAAGGAGAAGGAGAAGGAGAAGGAGAAGGAGAAGGAGAAGGAGAAGATCTCTAGCTCTTCATGAAAATGAGTTAGCATGCCCAGTCTGTTCTTCTGGAGCTTTCCAGAAACGGGCTGGGGGGCTTTGAGGTCTTTAGGCCATCTCAATATTTCCCCCCCCACCCCTCCCACTGGTCATGCCTGCTCCTTGACCTCACTTCTGCGTTTATGCTGGATCTTGTTCTGTCATCATGGACTTGAACAGGAGAACTGGCTCCAGAAAGGTGCTGTCATACCTTCATACTGGCTCCCGAGCACAGCCTGTTCTAACTTGCCCAGTTCAATGGTCACTGGGGTTTGAGACAAACAATGCATTAACTCCTTACTGCCGTGGCATCTACAGGGTAATTATAATGGGTTAAACTTAGTAGAATTATGTTTATAGGAAAATGTGTAGTACACTTATACACAAATAAAAATATTTGCCAGAGGTAATAAATTCACTCAGTAAAATAAAAACTGAAGAATTTTTTTCTTTTTCCAGAATCAGCATGTGAAAGCTTGAAAAATGAGAATTTTACTTTAATTTGAGTATGTTGCTGAAGACCATTTTAAACACATAATGGACTTTTAGTTGAAAATTTACGTTATAGTGAAGATTAAAGTAATAATTATCTTGGCCAAGGATACCTATTAAATTTAAAGAATTTCTTATTACAAGGGAGTGCTTTGGCCTTGATTCTAGACTAAGGTCAGGTGAGACCATAACTCTGATCTTTAAATTTGCTTTAAGGAGCTATGTCTAAGTGTCACCTAGTACTCATCTTATGACAAAACCAGATATATTCTTGACAGCAATAGGCTATTAAAAGAGAAAGGTTCAGAAATCAACACTCATTTCTATTTAGTCTTCAGCAGATATATGTAGACAGAAAATCTCATCAAGGATTGAAACTCAGTGAAGTCCTGGGACTGTTGAGTTACAGCTGCTGCTGTGTTATGGTGTTTGCATGCCCTTTTGCATTGGAGAAGTTTTTTTTCTCTGAGGAATGGTGGCTCAGTAACGGAAAACCCCAGCTGCATAAATAACCTTCCATATGCACATGACTTTCAAAATCCAGCCCAAATGCACACTTGCTATGCTATTCCTGGCCAGAAGAAGCTCTACTACACTGTTCATTATTTCACCATTTCACTTTCTCTAACAATTTTTTCTCTTTTTTATCAATTTGTCTTATTTTTAACATTCCTTTCTTGACCAAAAGAATGATCATCCCTAATAATGCTGGTACCTGCACGCTCAATCCCACCATTTAAGGGCATTTAAGTCAAGTGCTATGATGCCCTTCAAAAAGGCTGTTGTGTGGTTACCGGTAAATTATGCTCTTATTCTTTTCTGCAGTTGTGTTAATTGATGAGTCCCCACTGTGCAAGACAAGAAGTATTGTACATGGAGAAATTGTTTTTAGGATGCTTGGTAGCAATTTCATTCAAATAAATTCCATACAGACATGTACTACTTTCTCAGAAGATTGTTCATCTGACCTTGGTTCTTCTGATTTCAAAAAGCTACATTATTAAAGATTAAAATTAGCATGCAGACAATAAAACCCCATTTTACTTCTAATAAGCTATTTTTTTAATACTGAGTTTTTATTAATCACTTTAATGTCAAAATTGCCTCTGCATGCTTCTGTTTTAATTTTCTTTACAATGCACATATTCCTCAAAATAGGAAATTTCCTTCTTTCTTCTCAATTTTATTTAATGAGAAGTAGCTGCTCATTTAAAAACTAAAAGAAACAAAAAAGTATTCCTCTTGGAAAAGAAATCAGAATTGTATTTTTAAAATTTCTAATTGAAGTGCAAATTCAAAGATTGCCACAGAAAATTATAACATTATAAATTATAAAATGTCAAGGGAATATAATTTTGAATCCTGATGGAATAAATGTTAGAGAGATTTTATGGAAAGAAAATTTTTTTTAAAAGTTAGTATTGGCAGTCTTGCAAAAAAAAAGAAGAAATCTAGTTTGTACAATGTACAGATTTTGAAGGAACTTCAGCTCAACTGAAAAAAGGCAATTATTTTGCAATTATTATGGTTTATGGGTGAAGGTTTTATTTTTAATTAATCACTGTTTCTTTTCTCTTCTCTATTTTGACTCTCTAACCTTCTTATCTGTAAGAAGCACTTCCACACTGCTTCTCTTGAAAGCACTTTTTTATGATATTAATAGTTTTTTTCCTGACATACATTTAGAGTGTTATAATTTTCTCCTATTTTTTGTGTATTTACAGACTAGCTTCCCATTGTTATCTATATTCATCTCAATCCTGTTTAAGCAGTATAAACCAGTCAGGCTGTGTTTTGAGTTCTGCAGCTGGTGATACAATCAAGTGACTCTGTGAATCCATGGTTTTGATTTAATCATCTTGCTTTTATGTACCTTCAGGAAGAAAATGCAAAGTACAAAGTTGGTATTGATAGAGAGCTTATGCCAGTTTCTATGAATCTTATGATTATTCCTGTGATTATTCCTTTAATAAATGCTAAGACAGGTTTGATATAAAAATGGTAGAAGATCTATGCCTGGGTATTCAAAGAAAAAATACCAGCTGAACATGTGCCCTGCTCAAGTCTTGTACAACAAGCATACTCCCAAGCATGTCACAAGCATGTCCTGTGCCTCCTAAATCTTCCCAAGAAAACTCCTCTAGCTCAATAAATGTTTTAATTACTTGCATTGAATGTTTATCCCAATGGGGATACTTCTTAAAAAGTCAATAGAAGTCTGAATAAATACAGGAATTAATAATGAGCATTCAGTTGTGTTTTCATTCTCAAGTATTCATTTCAAACTTTACTTTTGTTGTCTGGGTTTTTTTTTTTAATCCTTACAGCTGCTTTATCAGAAATGATATTAACAAAGCAGAGCAATACAAAGCAATACTGTCCTGACTGAAAATATTTTTATTGCTTAGAAGGAAGTTACTGTTGTCACATCTTACCTTGTCTCTGTCCTCTTTTATCAATTTGATACTTTGACTCTGATACCACTTTCTCTTCAAATTTCATAAATTCATATCTGAGTTTTCTAAAGACTCCCTAAAGTTTTTGGTCATATACACAGTTTTAAAACATTTCTTTCCCTGGGAGAATACTCAAATGTCAAACAAACTAAATGCAAGTTTTAAAAAAGCTTGTCATAAAGAATGAAGTTAGGAGACCTGTCAAAAGTGTGCAGCTCAGGTGACAACTGTATAATTGTTAAGAATAAGAATCTGTTAACAATGAACTGGGAAACATTGACGATATTAAAAGAAAAAATTATATGGTAAACAATGATAGAGATAATGTCTTCTCATTGGCCTCTGACTTTCAGACATGTACAAACTCTACTAATTCTACTGATTAAACCTGGCTTAGTAGACTTGACATTTATTAAGTAAAAGAAATGCAACAATATAAACTTATTTGTCTAAATCAAAGGCTCAGAAGTATCAAATAAATTAGATTAGAAGCGCTAATTACCTATATGCTGTTAGAAATCTATACATTCAAGTATTATTTTCACTTTTCGATATCAAAATGAAAATACTATCCTTTAGTACTCAGTTCCAAACTTCCAGATTTCACAGAATTATGATTATAAGCACCAATTTTTTTGAGAGTTGAAAAGTCTAAGCAGATACAAGGTCATCTCTCTGGTGACCTGTCCCAAGGGAATTGTATGAATATTGGATGGATGGTCAGAGTCCAATAAGATGTGCCGAGTCCTGCATTTTGACCACAATAACCCCCTGCAAATTTATAGGCTGGTGACAGTGTGGCTGGACAGTGCCCAGGTGGAAAAGGGGCCTGGGGGTGCTGATCAACAGCTCATGTTCAGACATGAGCCAGCAATGTGTCCTGGTGGCCAAGAAGGCCAATGGCATCCTGGCCTCTATAAGGAATAGTGTGGCCAGCAGGAGCAGGGAGGTCATTCTTCCCCTGTACTTGGCACTGGTGAGGTCACACCTTGAGTGCTGTGTCCAGTTCTGGCTCTTCAGTTTGGGAAGGATGTTGAGACGTTTGAGCGCGTCCAGAGGAGGGCAACAAGGCTGGTGAGGGGCTTGGAACACAAGCCCTGAGGAACAGCTGAGGGAGCTGGGGTTGTTTAGCCTGGAGAAAAGGGGACTCACAGGTGACCTCATCACTCTCTACAACTTTCTGAAAGGTGGATGTAGACAGGTGGGGGTTTGTCACTTCCTCCAGGCAGCTACTGACAGAACCAGAGGACACAGTCTTAAGCTATGCCAAGGGAAATATAGGTTGGATATTAGGAAAAAGTTTTTTACAGAAAGAGTGATAAAGTACTGGAATGATCTGCACAGGGAGGTGGTGGAGTCACCATCCATGGATGTGTTTAGAAAAAGATTGGATGTGGCACTCAGTGCCATGGTTTAATTGAGGTGTTAAGCCTGGGTTGGACTCAATGATCTTGAAGGTCTCTTCCAACCTAGTGATTCTGTGAATCTGTGATTCTGTGATATTAGATATTAGGAAAAGGTTTTTCACCCAGAGGGTTGCTGGGGACTGAAACAGGCCCCCAGGGAAATGGAGTACACCAATCCTGTCAGAGTTCAAGAAGCATTTGGAAAATGCTCTTAGGCACATAGTGAAAATAGTCTTAGGCACACAGTGGGGCTGTCCTGTGCAGGGTCAGGAGCTGGACTTTGATGATCCTTGTGAGTTCTTTCCAAATCCAGATATTCTATGATCTTTCAATGTAAAACTGAATATAAATCAAAAGAGAATAAATGCAAACTGTCTTCACAGAAATTTTCAGAAAAAGATTTTTTTCTGCAGAAGACCATTCATGAATAACTTCCAGATTCTGGAATGAATTTTTAGAGCTTCATACCAAAAGAAATTTAATTTTTTGCTTTGGGGAGAGATGAACTCACTTGAATAATGATAATAAAAAAAATTTAAAAAGCAGGAGAAATTAATTAGGAAACTTATAGAATGGCTTGGATGGAAGGGAACATAAAAATCAGCTAGTTCCTACTCTGTCTTTCCATCAGCACTTTGCTAGACCAGGATGCTCAGAGCTCCATCCAGTCTGGCATTGAACATTTCCAGGGATGGGGCATTCACAACTTCTCTGGAAAAACTGTTCCAGTGCCTCAGCACCCTCACAATAAATATTTCTTTTCTTACTATCTAATCTAAACCTACTCTCTTTCAGTGTGAAGCCATTCCCTCTTGTCCTGCCACTGCGTGCTCTTGTCAATAGTCTCCACCTTTCTTGAAGGCTCCCTTCTCCATCTTCCTTGAGATGCTGGAAGGCCACAATGAGTTCAACCTATTGGTTCATCTTCTCTTTTCCAGGCTGCAAAAATCCACTTCTCTTTGCCTTTCCTCTTGGAAGATGTGCTATGTTCCTCTAATCATCTTGGTGGCCCTCCTCTGGACTCATTCCAAGTAATCCATGTCCTTCCAGTGATGCGACCCCAGCCTCTCACCCACCGGCAGCCCCAAGTCCTTCTCAGCAGGGCTGCTCTCAATCTGTTCAACCCACAGTCTTTGTTGATAGCAGGGGTTGTACTGACCCAGGTGCAGCACCTCACACTTAGTCTTGTTAAATGTCATGAGATTCCCATGGGCCCACCTCTCAAGCTTGGCCAAATCCTTGTGCATATCATTCCATTCTTCGGGTATGTCAACCATACCACTCATCTGCAAATTTGATAATGGTGCAGTCAATCCATTAATATGGGTATTTTAGGGGAAATGGCTTTGGACTTAAAACATTTATTTCAAATATTCAAGAAGTAAGTGATTCAGAAATACAACCAGGTGTATATGTACATTTTTCAGATTTTAACGTTTGCTAATGTACTCTGCCAAGCTAATGATTTCCATGGCCCATGACTGACACTATTGAACTAATTTTTTTAAAGAATGAAGATTTTTTAAAGAATGAAGATTTTCTGGGTAGTTTTAGGTAATAATCACCCCATATGTGGCTATTTATACAATTATCCCATTCTACTTTCTTCCTTGCTTATGTTGGCTGCTATCTCTCTTATTAAACAGATCATTGAGTGTTTTAAACAGAAGCTGTCATGCCTTCACAGATTCCCCATTATGTTCCATATGCCCAAGTCCTGACCTACAAAAAATAATGAATAATACAATATTACAAAGCACTTCATGCAGCATGCTTTTTTCAATGCTGTCTTTAACTAAAGGTTATAAATATGATTATTTATTTGTATCCACACATATACACATTGGATTTTTTGTTTGCTTTTCTATGAATAGAGGTTTTTACACTCTTTTTCTAATAGTCATTTAATAGTAAAGTGAGGGATTAAGTGCAATAAATGTAAGAGCTGTATTAAACCCATACCTGTTGAATTTCCCTCTTTGTGTGTTTCATGTCTTATAATAGATCCTGAAATTTAATTCTGAGTGTTGAATTCAAGCTATTACAGCAAGAAACAGAATAGGCACACAGGGCTGATTTGAACATCTGGGTCTTTCAGGCCATCTATGTGCAATTGTCTTCAGTGAGTCATTAATGTATATCAGAAGCATAAAAGATTTTTTGTTATTTTTTACCTCATAGGTGCATAACAACAACAACAACAACAGCCAAGATACTACACATAAATTTTCACACTAGCAATTTTTACCTGTAAATACCCCCTTTCTCCCTCTGGTCACCTTGGAACTAATTAGGAAGACATTTTCAAAGTTTCTACAGTGATATTATCTGATGATATCAGCTTTATGGAACCAGAGCAGTAATATCAGGTTCTTTTAAATGTATTACACGTGGCTCAGCCATGGCACACTGCATGTCTTGACCATAGTCAGAGTGTCTGACAGCAATTGGCATTATCTGTATTTCACTATCAACCAGACAGCAAGTCTTCCCACACAGATATTCTTCAATAGGTAAAAATTCAGGTTTATGTGATCCTGTACACCTAGTTTATAATATTGAGCTGAAGTAATTTTTTGCCAAATAGTTTAAGGATCAATGAACCAGATTTACATGTCTAGACTTGACAATCTGATGTCAGATTAGAGAGTCTGTATCTATGCTCTATCCTTGGTGACTGTTTCTTTTTGGACAACAAAAATGGGGTTCATGTCACCACATTTTAGCCATCTGTGGTCTAGGTGTCCTATCAAGGCCAAAAATCTGGGCTCTCTTATGCACCAGCGAGAGAAAGATGTAATTTATACATTTTTTTTCAGACCAGTTTCTCCCTGAAGCTGTTTTTCTCTGCTGACTACAAAGGTATTTTTGAATCATATCCACTAAACACTGAGATTATAAACCTAAAATGAAAGAAGGTTAATTCCATCACAAGTAAGGAATGGCAAAATATTTTCTGTGAAAATGTTGGTAAATGTTATTGCTTTGAATAATTGTCGAGTTTGTCTGTATATGACTTATGTGCATTGTCTGATTGTCCTTGAAATGTGTGAAAAAGAACCTTCATTCTCATCAGTTCTTTTATTAAGATGCATTTCCACACAGCAGGTATTTAAATTCAGAGAACTTCAAAACATACTCAAAATTAGTGCATGATTAAGCATTTCCTTGAAACGAGAGACAACATTTTTCTCTCATTAAATTGCAAAAGGTCGAAACTCTGTCTGTCTTAATGAAACAAAAGCTGTGAGTATGGGAATACAGCAAATCCATTACTGAACAGAGTCCTCAATTAGTACTGAGGATTGAATGCAATCTCTGTCATTACTACGGTAGCCACTTTCCTTGCCCTCCAAGCTGTGGCAGCTATTCTCATACTGTAGTCAAGTATGCAAAGCTGGTAGCAGCATTGCAGAGGAGAGAGAGGTTACTGACTACTTTGTGTGGTTAATTAAAAGAACTGCATTTTCTACATCTGTAATTATTCTCCCTTCTTTCACCTGTAGTATTTTGTATTGTTTTATATAGTACTAGCTTTAATGCTTTAGCTATACAGTGTACATGCCATAAAGCTAAGGTCATAGTTGCTTTAATTTTTTTATATCTTCAAAGCTTGCTTTGAAAGCACAACAGTCTGAGCTGTCATTGTGATTAGTTGGAAACCATACTCCCAAAAAGGTGGAAGTGAGGTCAGGTCATACAAAGTATAGGAAACTCACAGTCAGACATTTTCTAACTTTCAAATGCTTAAAGTTTCAACCATAAAAATGTTTTTCTTTACAAATACTGTGAACAAATGAAAATAGAGTTGTACATGCTTCTGTGGATTCCTAACCAAGGAAATATTTTTAAAAAATAAAAGACTGAAATTCTATACTTTAAGTTCTTAAACTATCACCAGAAGATCTCTAGATCTTCTAGATTGCTGAGCTAATGCATCAAACAATATCACACAAGCCCACATCATATCCAATGAATGATGTGATAAGGATTAATAGTATACAACACATTCCTGAGGCATACATGTTACTTGAGTTTTCTACGCTGCACAAAAAGAACCAGAATGAGGATTTTGGTCCAAAATATGAATTTTAATTTTTTTTTTAAAAAAGCAGAAACCAATTTCCTTTTATTCACATTTTTTTTCTCATCAGTCTTTTCCAGACTGATGCTTTTCCAGGCCTAACTGCATGTCCTCTTAATTTTTCTCACCGTCTCTATTCTTTCCACCTCAGCAGTTCCAGACACCTCACAGAACCACAGAATGGTTTCATGTTGGAAGGATTTATAAAGGTTATCTACTCCAACTCCCTACTTCCATGGGCAGGGACATCTTCACTAGATTGGGCTTCTCAAAGTTCTGTTCAGCCTGAATTTCAACACTTGCAACTTCAAGTTGTTCATCTCAGGATTGTTTGAAAACACCATTGTACAATGCTGGAATGGTATTCATATTCCCAGCCTGAGTTCCCTGTCAAGCAGGTTTTTCTAGTATCTTTCAAGTCCTTGTTTCTTTTCCCAACATTCATACTGTGCTTACCCATCCCTGAAAAGCTTTACCCCTTTTGCCCAGTAAAGCTTTTTAATATTGCCTTGTTATTCCTACACTCTTTAGAGGCCCCCTTTCCTATTTCTCTTCTATATACTGCCTGATCTCCTTGTCCTAAGACAATGAAATAAGATTCATTCCTTCAGCAGCTCTCTCCCTCCACAGCCTCAGCTCCTTGTTCAAAATCCATGTTTCAAATAGTCCCAGAAGCCCTGAACTGAAGATCCCATTCTCTGGAATCATGAGTGAAATATGTAACTCTTGAAAGGTTACAATTGCTGAAGTGTAAAATGTCAATTCATAACATTTGCAGCACCTTCTGAGGAGCAGGGATTTTTCAAAGGCATTTAAATTAGCTAAATTTTGGCATATTTCCCCAATACATATTTAAAAAAAAAAAAAAAGAAAAAGACAAAATGCTCTATTGTCACAAGGGCATTCTTTCTTTAATTTAAATTTCAGGTCTAAGTTTTAATATTTGTTATATATTTACATATTGTGGAAAAGGCCTTCATGTCCTTGCTAGAAGACACTTGGGGATATATGAACTCTCTTGCAAGAAAGATCAATGTCATGCTCCAAATTAAAAATGGGGGTCTTTACAACATAAACTAGGGAAAATTTCTTATTCATCCCATTTTTGGCTCAGGTTTTTCATCTTATATATGCAAATGAGATGCAATTGCCAGAAAAGCAATACATTTTTTTCTCCTGACTGGCCACACCAATATTCCCTCCTCATCAGTTTACTTCTAATCCTGATCAAAGTCCTGAAATTCAGGGACTAGAAACATTTTGCTAAATTATATGTCTAATGTTTTCATGATAGAAGAAGAAATTATATCTGCATATATTTAAAAAAACCAAAAACTTTAGAGCATGAGATTAGAATATTTGTTGCATGATCTATCAAAAGTGATCAAGATTTATTTCAATCCTGCTTCTTACTTTAGCAAAGCAAGTTTTAGTATTCAATCAGATTATAACAGTTTGCACTGAATGTTTTTAAGTATATTTTTCATTTCTCTAAAACTATTTTTCTTTTCTCTCTTATGATCATGATTTTTAGTATTTATTTTTCTTTTCCATTTAGCTGCAAGGACTTGTGTATATCCTGTCTTTTCGACACTAAACAAAGAGACTTCTAGTCAATCTTGCTGATTTTTGGCACAAAAAAAAAGCCTCCCAAATTGTATGACAATGATGTTACATAGGTTTCATGTCAACACAAGCCAAATCACAGTAAGACTGCTATGATGCAGCCAGATTTGGTCCACATCTCTTAATAACCAGTTTTCAGGAGGGAATTTGTAAGGATTTTTTAAAATATGTTGACTGTATTTATATACAATGTTGATACACACAAACTACATTGGATGCCAAAATATTTGAACATTTCAACATGTTTAGAGACGTCAGAGACTTTCTCTATTTTTAAATGACTCTCTCTAAATTTACAAATTATTAATCTATTGTATCAATTAATATGTCTCCCTTGGTTTGCCTATATTTAAATTAAAAGTATATGAAAATATATATATTTAAGTAATGCTTAATACTTTTTTAACATCTGTACATGTGAATTTAAAATAATTTTATATTAATTAAAATTCATATATCTATACATATACATACGTTCGGTCATATGTATAAACAACTATAGAAACACACACACAGAGTGAACAACATTTGCTATGAAGTCAAAAGCATCCCAGGCTGGAAAAGCTCCACTATTTAGAGACAGGTTCTTCACGGAATTATGTGAATTTTCTTGCCTGGCATGATGATGGCCTTCACATTTGTGTAAATAAGCTGCACCTAATGTGGGTACAACAATCTGACCCTCCAAACCGTGCCTGTAAAAGCTGATAGCTCTATCCCTGAATGCAAGACAAGGGCACCAATATTTCCAAACAAGGTCCAATGATATTAAAAAAGTCTTTTTCATTATGATTTAGCTCAACTATAAGCCAAGGTTTCCAGAAACTGCCACCTAGCCAGTTTAGTACATCATGGCCGTAGTGTTCTTTACTTAAGATAAAGAAAACTAAAGCTTCCCAATTAATTACGAGTTTTCATGATTTCCCTGTCAGACAAATTGATTCGGTTGTACACTCAATTTGATTTTGTGCTGAACAGCAAATGACTTGCTTAGAAAATAAAGAAATGTGGTTGGAACAGGGGTTTAATTAATTCTATTGAAAAATACCTCAAATGCAATATACCCTGAAGAAATACTCCTCCAACTATATTCAATAAAGGTTGTTTATCAAAGTAATTGTTTCCTTTAGGGAATTTCTTAGAATTTTCACTTTAAATAAATGAAGGCTCAAAAAAGCAAGCTTTTCTTTCTGCGACCTTGAAGAAACACCTCAAGTACAAAAAATTTGCTTCAGCAGGAAAAAAAAAGAGTGTTTTGCTTTTAAAAATATTTCATTGCCTCTATTACTAAATCTTATAGCAAATTAACCCTTGGATCTCTGCTAAAATGTTTCTGTTTTTATCCACAGTACATCACTCCAGTCATGGGAAGACATTACAAAGGATATAGAATGTAATATGTAATATAGAGGGTATAATACCTTATATGATATTAATATGTAATAAAAACAATGTTCTTTTAATATAATACTTGTTTACCTAAAATCTTGCATGTTATTTTTAAAAATTGAAATATTCTCTTAACAGAAATACTTTTGACTACTGGCATTGATAATGGCAATGATGTTGACTAACTTGTGCTTAATAGTTTGCTGAACTCAGAGTAATAAATCAGAAATCCACTGGAGTTTTCAGATAGGACTGCATTGGAGTTTTCAGACAAATTAATTTTATTATCTAATTGGGTGCTCTGCAGACGGTTTGAGTTGATGGTTCCCTTTAATAAATACTTGAGTAATTTTAAATCAGAGAGGAAAGATTTTCCATGAAAAGCAAAATTTCAAGCCAAAAAAAAAAGAGATAAGAATCAACCCAAAAATCCACTGTTAAGTTTATACATCCAGAAGAAATAGTTGAATATGACTGAAAACCTCCCAGAGATGGTTCTATATAAATACATATATACATAAAGACCCTTGGTGTGTAGACATACATGCTCCATTTTGTGGATGAAGGTGACACAGCTGAGAAATCACAGTCCTTTTATCCACCTGTAATGCTTCCATTTCATGGTGAAAATTTCCTTCTATCTTATTGAGAAGACTTCTGAGCAAACTGCTTTCCAAGTTATTTCATGCAAATTACTGTAGTGAGAAAGCAAGACTAAATTTCAGCATGTATATTTACATATTGCCATAATGGCAATAGAGAAAGTTTCAGTCTTCCTCTAACTGCCTAGTAGTTTAAATGCAAACATTTGAAAAAGGTTGACAGACTCTAGTTTTTTTAACCTTTCCTTCTTTTATTGATTTTCAGCAGACACTGTAAAGGCATAAAGAAAAAAGTCAGTAACACTTAATAGCTCTGAATTCTTTGACAAGACAGTTTTTCCTCTTTCCATTTTCCACTAAGATTTTTTCAGACTCAACTTCACATATCTTTCTGGGGAAATGAAAGGTCTTGTATGTACTAACTCATAATTCTAAGGCTCTCTATCTGCTTTTCCCTGATAAACTTAATAGAATAGGACAAGAAATTCCATAGCAAGAACCACACCTTCTCCAGCTTGGAGTGATATTTTCAAGCTGTCTTGTGATTGGTGAGACAACATTTAATGTTTGTTGTTTGGTTGTTCTTTTTTTGTTGTTTTTTTACCCTCAGGCAAGCAGCAATCCCTGCTTGTTACCCTCAGGTTATATATTTAACTTAAAATGAGTAAGAATTACTATATTGTTTTTGCCCCTGGGGTTTTCCAGCAGCATAATATGTTAGCTTCTGGCTTCCATGTTAATTCACAAACACTGAATCTCATGGGCTTTTCATCAGAAATGTCTCATCTTTTTTACAAGTGGTTTTCATTTTGCTGTATATATTAGTAAGTATCATCATCTCTAGGACTTTTCAAAATATAGAGGAAAATATGCGAATTGTGAATATTTTTTGGGGAAACACAAACTAATTAATTTAATGTTGATACATTTTATTTTCATTACTTCATTTTGAGGAAATAACTCATTAAGACAGCCTAGAGGTTTCAGGCAACACTCATTTCCTTTGGGTTATCCTGGTTCTCAGGGTCTGGGATGTGAGAAATAAGTCTTATGGAAAGACAAAGTGTGGGTTTTTTGAATTATAATGTAGCTAGGTTATCCAAGCAACCCACTTACACTGCAGAATTGATTAACACAACTAAAAATTGACAGATTTCTCCAAGTTGTAGTTTATTGTTTCATTTCATCTTTAGCCTTGGGTACTCAAAGATATGTAAACCAAAAAGGTAAATAATCTGCTAATTATAATATAACCTCTATGCCTACACACTTTGACTTTCCCCAATTAACATTACATTTTTTTAAGTTTTCCTAGCTTTTTCCTTTTCCTTTTGTTCCAGACTTAATTTCTTAAAAACAATCTTTAAATGAGTGATTCTTTACTGACTTATTCCTGCTTTTACATAATAGTTTCTTAGATGACTGAGAAACCTCTCATTAAATCTTCTCAGCCATATTTTAATTCTTTCATTATATTATTCCCTCCTTTTATAGCTCAAAACAATTACAGTGTCTCAAACCTTAATTACAACTATTTGCTTATTCACTGCAATCAGGACTTGTTTGTTATGCATTTCCAATTTTACTTTTGGAGAAGTCCACGGGAACTCAATTTCTGAGATTTGTGGCTTCAAGATATACCTTTAATTATCTCCAAGCTTGTATTCTTGAAATATGCTTATATATTATAACACTTGTATTTCCAGTATAAATTAAAAATTAAATAAACACAATTATAGCTTATAAGAAAAAAAAACCTATCCTTGAGCTATACCTCTAAATGTTTAACATGTAAGACTTGCCTACTTTCTCTTAATTTTTTTCACACCTAGTGAACTGCGGAAGGAAGGAAGGAAGGAAGGAAGGAAGGAAGGATCT
>VXBC01006286.1:424033-443564 GCA_013399945.1 Ploceus nigricollis
TTTTAGAAATACACTAGGAAAAAAGTCACATCATATCCCTTGCATGCCATTGGAGATTATTTTTCCATATATATTATGTGAATATCCATGGTTTTACTTAAATACTTTTAAGAGAAAAAGTTCTGCCAAGAATGCAATGAAGCTGTTGTCAGCAGCTATAATGAAATTGGTGCATTTTGGAGGGAATATTTTTTGTCATTATAATATTGAATTTATTTAATATTGGCTCTGAGGGTTTATTTTTTCATATGAAATTAAATAGAATTTAATATGTCCAATCATGCTAATATAAAAAAAATCTCATTCTATGAAAAAAACATATTTTTCTACTGATTAGCCACCTTTTTTTTAGAGTAGGTAACTGAATCATGGATTTATCTTCAAAATCATTCTATTTTGGGTCACAATTAATAAAAAAAACCGAGCAAAGATTTTTTTTCTCACTAGGAATAAGCAATTTATTATGGAAAATCCTGTCAAGTTGGCCTACTAATAATTTTTAAAGATAAGCAGGAATGTTCTTTTTTTTTTTTTTCCTTTATATTGAAAAAGGATAGCAAATATCTTTTACTGCTCACCAGTGCAACTCTGGTAGGAGAAGTCAAGTTTTGTACAACAGTTACAAAGCTCAAAAACAGTATTGTAGTATAATAGAATAATATTGTAGTAAACCAGAATAGTCTATTCTGGGTTAGGTGGGAACCAGCTCTGGGTGGAAACATAGCTTATTCTGTGATAAGATGAAAAGCAATTACATAAACATAAAGAATGAGAAAGAGCGTAACATAGAAAGCCCACTGAACACTTAATGATGTTTGAACTGTTTAAGATCACAGTTTAATGAAAAGTTTAACCTCTTCTTAAATTAGACATTCACATTTCAATTTTTGTTTGTGACCTTTAGAATTAGCTATATCATCAGTATTTTGAATATTTTGTAATAACAGACAATAAAAACTCTTACTTATGTCTGCAATCTCTGCATGCTTCCTTGTAAACTATAGTGTAAAAGTTATTTTCCGCAAAAAGGTATTAATAATTAAAAAGGCATTAACAGTCTAAAGCAGCAAGAATTAATTTGTTGTTGCTGTTATATTTAACTTTTCAAGACCCTTTATAGTCAGGGACTAATGCACATTTGTCCCAATTATCAAGTTACTGCTAATATGACATAATATTTTAACCCTGGTTGTAAATTTTATTGCTTTGTTGGACAATTCTGTCACATGTTGAGGATTATTCTCTGCAAATTTGCTGTATTTGCTTTCATTAACAATGACATCTTGAAGTACATGGAAGAAATGTGTCAAAAAAATCCAAACTATTTTTTTTATAGCTGTCACCCCAGGACACCAATGGATATATAAAAAAAAAAAGTTTGGGTTTTTTTTAAGCTCTACAGCCTCTGGATGATTGTTGTGCCTAACTTTTTAAAACACAGTTTGCATTTTTGAGTTTAGGTTTCACAACTTTCCCAAGATATTTTAATTAATATTACTTAAACCCTGGTTCAGACAGAGATAGATATGTTTTAAATTAGCATTCTCTAATATGAACAATGAACATATCAGTTTTAATACTTTTAGAAATATTTCAGCAGGATGAACTTCTTGTCATGCCTGATATGGAATTTTCATCATTAAATGCCTCCTTGTTATCCATATTGATGCTTTCACTATTAGTCTTTGTCTGAAAACTCAAGCTAGGTAACGTGACAGGAGATATGTTAGGAAGAATCACATTTTACAAATGATGTGGCAAGGACAGGTTAAGGCATAATAGGGTTCAAATCATTGATTTTATCTCAACGTGTTCTACAACTTTACTTATAACAAGCAACCTCTGGCTTCTGCTGTTTTGATGGGTGTTTGATATTCCTAAGCCAGAGTGAGGTTAATGTGAAGTTTGACTCCACTGATTCCTCAGCTGAGCTATTCTATGAATTAACAGGGTGATCCATCACATATGCATTATCACTCAGAGGTGTACAGTGTGTCCTACTCTAAAGAGCACATCAATTTATGAGTCTTGAAAAAACGTCCAATGCCACGAGTCACTGGCAGCAAAAAAGTACTAACACTGACTTGTTCCCATTTGTGGTAGTGATAAATGTCCTTTGAAAGCAAACAGATAGCCATCATGGCAGAAGCCTCCTCAGTAGTTCCTCAACTGCTTGGAGGGTTTTTCCATTCCTCTAGGAAAAGCTGGGTTTGTGCTTTCTGTATCCAAGGGTATGGCCAAAACATATCCAAAACTTTTAAGCCCTATGTAAATGTCCAGCTGCCTGCTCAGCAGGAATTCTGTCAATGCAGTCTTTATTAATGGCTTCAAGCACTGTGTGGAGATAAATACAGAGCAAGGGCATGACCTAGCTTTTTTCAAGCTGTGCTGCCACATTTTTTACGTATGTCATTGTCAAATGAAAGAAAAATCTTTCCATCTCTCTAAAAAGTACAGCAGACAGCACCTGTAGTTTCTCAAAACCCTTGGTCTGTATTCCATGAAGCTGTTCTACCAATTTGAGACAGTAAAATATCACACTGTCTTCTGGGATGCTGCCATCTCTCCCATTGAAGGATAAACATGGATTGCACTTTCTAGAGTCTAAACCTGCCTGTGTTAGGAGTGGCATGATGAGATGATGAGCAATTATAAGGACAATAATGCAAACATGAAGTGCTTCTTTATGGACATATGCATTTCTTCAGGGTTAGTTTTATTATAAAATTATGCGTCCAAACAAATCACTTCAAGAAACAAATAGCATTGTCATACCAGAAGAAATCAGCAAGGCTTTTGACGGAAATATCACTGACTTCTGCAATACAATCTTTACGAAAATGGATCAATGGGCTGAAACATGAGGATTCCTAAGAACAATCAGAAAAACTGTTTGATCCAATACTTTGTCCACAGATATATTCTGAAAAGTAAAGAGGAATCTCCATCCTTTATAATTAGCATTTCTCTCTGAAGGAATAATCAAGCCCTCCAACAAGGTAAAGATGCATGGAATGTAATTACGATGAATAATCTTGCCTACTCACATTATTTTAGACAATACACAAATAAACAAGGAAAACCTATTAAAGCTTCAAATGAAGTACAGAAGAGAAAAACTGGTGGCAAAAAAGAAAAAAAAGATTTTTATTCAAACCATGCAAGTGGTTGAAATGCATCTAGGGAAAATACTAATAATCAGCATGTAAAAAATCACATGAATAGTGTATACGAAATCAATTAGCAAAATCTGTTTACCTAGAAATGCAAATGCAAAGCTGTCCTAAGATAAAAGAGGAATGTTTGAAGATTTTTGATTAAAAGATATCTAGAAATTATTCTGAGAATCACTATTTGAAAGAAAGTGATAAATTGCAAATACAAATGATGTATAAAAATACATTAACTTATTTTTGTAGAGAGTCATAATTACGACATTAAAATAAGTTAGAAAAAGAGTTATTTGTCTTTATATTTATCCAGGAAAACTTGGAAATAGATGAGGACTGTGGACAATTTCTATGTCAATGTTCATCACCCTATTCCTTCTTGTGATTCAATGAAACCTTCCCTGAGCCATTTCCTTAATCAGAATTCTTCCATTATAACAGTGGTTTCTCTTCATGTAGCATTATCTGATTTCTTGCCAAGGACACTGCTTCTCTTTCCTTAAAGAACCCTTTATCATCCTGACCTGCCTATCTTATACCCTACCACCTGCACTTAATTCCCTATTGTCTCCTTTGTTTCTTTGCAAAATGTCTAAACAACTGTGTATACATGTATTTAAACACATATTAACAACAGTAGCCTTTCTTCTCTTCCACCTCTCTTGCTTTCGCAAAGAATCTTTTGTTCCTTCCCCTACAACAATAAAGATTTTGTAATTACTTTTCAGCCAAGATCAACTGTTGACACAAGAAAGATAAGTAGGCACCTGGATAGATTTGCTGCCAAGGATAACAAAATGTATAAAGTGGTACCCAGTTTACTCCAGAGCACAGGAATGCTCATTTTCTTTCCTAAAATAGATCTGAGGAAAAGATTAGAGACTGTGAATAATGGCCACTGCTGTTACAGGAGACCTCTCACTTTTTGCAACAGCCTCAGTAAGAATGACAAACCTAGAAATTCCCCCTTTTTTGGCTTTGTATCTCCAATGTACATTTTGTATCCCAAGGTGAATGCAGAGGGTCTGGGAACTAACACATCTTAAAAATAATCCCTTTACTTTGTCCAGACTTCACCAAAAGGTATGAGATACTGGTGTTTGAATAACCTGCTTTTATTCACATTGATAAAAATAAAAGGGCATTCACATAATTTAGGCAGATTTGAACTTCTCACAGTAGGATTGCTGCTTTCACCTTTGGCACTCAAAGAAAGCTGGAAAATACCAGACGTTTGTAAAGGCACCCACATGCATAATAATGAAAAGTAAGACAATGTTCTACTTGATTGATCTTTTTGACCTCCACAGTAAACACTTCTCTTTATAATCCTTTCATATTTTTCCAACATTGCTCCAACATTTTAATTCAGATAGTAGTTTCAATTTTTTATCCTGCTATATATGATGCTGTGAGATTTTACTGGGTGTTTCTTCAAACGAACTCAAGGTTCTGCAGAATGACATCTTTCATTACTGGAAGTTTATGCCAACACATCTTTTCAGTTTTAGCAATACTTCTTAAACCAGAACGACCTAAATTAAGGATTTTTGTGAAGACAATGAGTGTTAGCCTTGTTAAAAGATATTAAAGAAATTGTCAAAATATGGCTATTTTTGAGTTAGAAAGTACTAGTTCCTGAATCAAGGCAAATATTGCTATTGATATAACCCATCACTCAATCAAATTTTATAGTTAATTAATTTTTGGGGTTTTGATTGCATAAAACTCCAAAACCATGTCAAACAAGCCTGCATAAATGTTGAACTTCTGAGTTTATTCTGACTGCTAGAAGTGAACAACTACCTTCCAACAGTCGCCTAATTGTCCTCCAAATTTTTTTAAGAATAAAATGCTGAAAATTCAAAAACTAGTCTTTCAAAGACTGCAAAGTAGTTTAACATTTAGTGACTTCTGATGCAGAAATAATTATTTTCATTTACTTTCAGTATTTGATTTCAGAGCATTGAATGACCACAGTATTTTATACCTGCAAGTCTGAGTGCCCAAGACCATAAATGATACTCATACAAATTGAGCAGTGATTAATCTTCATAACAATTGCACTTTCTTGTTTTGAAAATTACCAAAGGTTATTTAAACATGAAATATTTTATTCCCAGATACACACATTAATACACCTCATAATTCCTCTCTTGAAGGTGTGGTTCACAGATTTGTTACCAAGATAGTAAACAAGTTCGTCTAGGATCTCTAATCACAGGACTAGTCACATAGTATTAATTAAGATGATTAGATTATTGTGGGTTTTTAGGGGTGAAAATAAATCTAATTTTCCCTAAGAGATAAAACCACGTGAAGGGTGATTCATCTGACCTATCCTAAACAATGTTTTTTTGACATGAGATGGGCTATCTTCTGGAAATGCTTTTTACTCTCCTCTGAGTAAACAACTAGCAGAGCAATAAAGATGTCATGTCCTGCCTTTTGGACATCTAATATTGAAACTCTTGAATCTGAGCAGGTAAAATCTGTTTTGTGTTTCAGATGCAGGTTCCAAAGCTTATTTCGAGCAATACTTCCTGTAATGCAATTATCCCATTCATGAGGAAGGCTGTTGAGCTACCTACTTGGAAGCCCCACAGCAGTAATCCCATGTTTACAACCTTTATTTTCCTCAGGGAGTTTTTGTTTTGAGAGTCACAGAGAAAGACTTTAAAATATGACCCTATTATATCCAAAGACTTACAACAGAGAACTGAAAATTAAAATTATGCTTTTTTTCTTAAACATTCTATTTTTTAAGTCAGTCTCTGATACTGGGGACTCCACTAATCATCCCTTTAATGCAAACAAAACTCTTCAGACTTGTTTATAAGCCATGAAGAAACATAAACCAAGACAAATTCCTTTTTCTGTGGAAATAATCCTTAAAATGTAGCTATGGGAAGCTTTTCTGTCTGAAGTATTTCAGAACTGAAACAATTTATCTCCACAGCTATCAAGTCTCATGGCTTCCTGACTTTAAAGAAGAAAAAGCAGTAAATGCTGTGCTTTTACCTTAGGTGATACGATATATCACCTGGAGTAGTACTTGAAGTTATCCTCAAAGCAAAACTACCTTACTTTATCCTCACTGTATTTTTACCTTCGGAAGACTAGTACATTTAGCTGGTCTAAGATAAAACAGATAAAAAATAAACAGCTTTTAGAGCACCAAAATCCCATTGTCACAGAGGAGCCTGATCTGGTTTAACTTCATGGCAGAAGAATGGCGGTGACCATGTGAGAAGCATCCACCCTGTGGATATGAATCAAACCTTCTTCTTTAGGAATCCACACAGTGAAACTAGGCCATTTTCCTCTGTAATGTGTTGGACTCTATGAAACTTAATTTTCCAAAATTCTTATAGTTTAAATGTCTGAAATGGAGCTGCTAATAGTAAGTTGTTTTTTTTACTATCCTTCTAAATTTAATCTTCCATCCATTAATACATCCAGAAGGAAAATTTAGTAGCCAGTTTCTGAAATCGTTATATTTTCCTTCTTGAAGGATGGAGTTACAATATCTTAACTCATTCAGCTCAAGGACCAACAAACCCAGAGATCTAAAGCACAGTCTTACATAATGCATCCAAATTTGTTAGGAGGGCACTAAAACCTATAAACTGATTCCTAACAGGTTGTTAGGTTACAATAGGAGAAACACATCCTTTCCAGTCAGGCATACTATTTCCATAAAATTATATTTACTCCTGCATGTACAGGTAAATTACATCAAAGCAAAATTTGTTATGGGGAACTTGGTGAATTCTGTACCCTAGTACTATGCAAAAATAAAGTACATCAGCTTTTAAGAAGTTTTTGATAAAATTTTCTGCAAACAACAACGATGAAATCACATTGTCACAGTTGGTCATAAATTAATAATATTGCAAGAAACACCAAACACACAGAGGGAATAGTAAAGATTCAGCCAAAAAAGTCATTGCAAACTGTGCATGACTAAATCCCCACTAAATAAGGCAAGTCATATCCCCCGAAACAGAAACTCTAACCTCATTAAGCAAGTATAAAACTGTCTGAAGTGATGGAAAACCACTTTGTACTTCACCTAATAACACAACTGGAATCCACTTTGAAGGAAAATTGAGGCAAAAGCTCCTGTACAAATCAGGGAGACTGCAAACAAACAAAGCATTAAAGTAAAATTGCCCAAAAGAAGACAACAATAAGAATCTGTAATACCCTGAACAGAACACAAGAAGGCACTTAAAGATGCATTCAGAACTAATGGTGACATTAACTCGATAAAGGCATACGCATCCAAAGAGTCCCTGAAGCAATCTATACCCAGTGACTATGGCATCAGAGTAGCTGCATTTGAAAAATTAACACCCCATTACCATGTTCAAAGGTTTTATAAAAGCAAGAGACAAAACTTGGCAGTTGAACTGCAATGAGAACCTAAATGACAGAAGTTGAGAGGTAGAAAGAGAAGTAAGAACACATTGAAATAGCTTTTCCTTGGCATTGCCTGTTATAAGAATAGCTAGGGAAGAAAGTATCTACTCAAAGGCATTCTGGGAAGGTTTTGATGTTGATGTAATTTGTTCTCAAGATGTGAACATCAAGACATAGAACTCTTTAACCACTCATTTCTATCATTGTTTGTAAGTGATTCAGGAACCTTCATGTGTTTGCAGCAGTAAGTGTGTTGAAGATAGGAAATGTTTATCTTGGTGAAAAGGAGGCTCAGGGGTGACCTTACAACTGTCTACAACTGTTTGAAAGGAGGTGGTGTCCAGGTGAGGGTTGGTGTCTTCTCCCAGGTAACTAGGGATAGGAAAAAACATAGTCTTAAGATGCATCAGGGAAGGTTGAGGTTGGATATTAGAAATTATTTCTTCACAGAAAAGATGATTATATATTGGAATGGACTCCCTGGGGAGGGGTGAAGTCATGTCCTTGGAGGTGCTTAAAGAAAGACTGGACATAGCACTTGAACCTAATTGATTCTGTATTCTGTATTTTAATAAAATGCAGTGGATGCTGTCATTTTTGACACCTAAAATACATAGAAATACTTAATATCAGCTTTATTTCTGAGATAATTTCTTCCTTCTTGAGAATATATCTCACATGCTCTGTCTACAGATCACTGTGTACTATTTCCAATTCAGTAACTGAGGACAAGAGGAGACTGACTAGCAGATTACTAATAAGGTGTTGCTAAAGGTCATTTTTCCAAACCTTTTGTCCAGGCTGAGAAGTGTGTCAGGCATTTGAGTAATTATTATTTAGAGTTCCTGTCTGTCCCAATAGGTTTCGCTAGCGTTTCTTCTCTAAATGTCAGCAAGTCCTAGCCTTATTTGTACTAGAAAAGCATGGCTGAACGTGTTACAACATGCCACATATTAGTGTTATGGTCTTGGTACATAGCTTAGGTTAGAAATAAATAACCTTCAGAAAAAAATGTAAAACAGTAAAGTTCTGATTTTAGTTCCTCATAAAGCTCAAGAATGATGGTGTTTGATTGGAACTTTAGTTTTATTATATTAATTGCCCTCTTCCCTGAAAGAGAATTCTTTGAACACCAGCATCACAAGACAGACATCCACATGAAAATCAGTTTTTTGGGAAAGATTCTCATTAGGTCAAAATCACATTTTAAAAGATGCTTGTTTTCTTCTTTCTTAGTACATGAAGTTTCATAGATATTCTAACAGTTTTAGGGCTTGAAAGGACATAAAGGTTTTTCATATAGGTCTATTCTTCTAAAAACATCTCTTACTTGATCACTTGTTACTGCCACCATATGCACAGGGTCAGGAGTACATTTTAGCTTTTGAACAAAGTCCATTGAGTTAGAGAAATATCATCTCTTCCTAGATGAGTATCAAATTTCAGTATTGATTCTTTGGTAGTATCTTTCCTTATAGTTCCCATTTCTCTTATAATGTCAGGATTCATCTTGTTGTTTTGTAACATCTCCAGCAAGAAACCCCAATGTTCTTTCACATCATCAGAGGGTTGAAAGACAAGGTAGCCTGTAAATTCTTCATCTGTTTTTGATACCTGGCAACAGAGAGGATATTCTCATTAGATAAATCCTTGGCAACATCATGCCTTTAGATTTAGCCTGATAAGGACACCTAAGGACAAACAAGAGTTATAAGGATGGCAGCGTAAGATTCAATTTCTTTAAAAATTTTCCTTTCTTCAGTAAATAATAAAATAATTTACCAAATTTGTTCTGGTACAGGTTATCCAGATGATGTAGTTTCTGAAAATCATCACACCATAGTGGATTTTGTGTCCCCTGGGAAAAAGCTATCCCTTAGGACTGAATATTCACAAAAAGTCATGCTGAGGTCACAGGAGACAAATAAAAGCTAATGAATACAAAATAAACCAAAACTGAATCTAAAGTGGAAATGGAATGTTGTTTGAAGGTTATCAAAGTGAACTACTCAAGATGCTTGCACTGGTTAGAGTCAGGCAAATACCGACTGGGGTCTCTAGAAGCATCCACCACATGCAGACAGCAGCCTTGGAGAAGCATTCTTGCTGTAGCCATACAGGAGGGGTACTGAGGGCTCAATATTTTAATGGATATGCTGGAATAGGATTTGAATAAATTTTGTCACTTTTAACTAGGGATGTATGATATTTCTGTAATGTGTCTTTCCAGCTAGTATAGACTGTTGACTAGTGCTTTGATTAGGATTTCATCAGGCTAGCTGTGAATATTTTCTACCCACATATGTAAAGGTGTTTTGACACATATTTATCTGTTTTCTCAGGTCTTAGGTTTATCTCTTCCAAGTACCCATGGGTTTCTAATACAACAAAGATACTTTGTTAAAAGATTTCTGACCCTATATGTTAAAATGCTAGGTTTATTTTATTCATTTTAAGTCTGGAAGACAATTTTTTAACATGAATGATAATCTTCAAGATGTTAGCACTAAACAGTGCTTTCAACAGGAAAAAAGAAAGACTTTGCTTTTAGTTATTTCACTCAGGAAGAGCAAAGCTTCTGGGGTTAAAATATTTTTTTTCTCATAAAAGCAAAGCAGATCTCTGTGACTGGTAGATAGGAGGAAGGGAGTGGGAAAAGACATTAACAAGAAAATCTCAATTGCAGTTCAATGAAGGCACTCTCTGAAAAATTTCTCAGTTAATATTAAAGTTCCTAGGGAAATTGATACAGAGAAAACATAAGTGTTCAGTGTTGTTTCAACTTGAAGTACAGCATGCACTTTAAATTATGTGCCTAGCTCAGTCTTAATAAGATTCTCCAAGAGAGCAAAAGTATATATGAAAAAAAAAACCAAATTAAAGCAAAAATTCTGGTTACTTACAGTCATCTTTCCTGTTTTCTGTTTGTTTTTCAGTGTGAAATTCATTATTTGAAACTGATAAAAGTGTGACCCAGAACCCTTGCTTTGTGTGACTGGATATAGTAAAGATATAAGAACTAGGAGTAGTTTTCTTTGTTCCACTTCAGAACAGCTACACTTAGAGTTGGAAGCTTCTCTACTAATTTCTCTAAATGCTGATTTAACTTCCAAAAAAAAAGACCTTAGCTGGTTTCCCACTTTAATTCTTATTTCTAAAGATCAGGCTGGCACATTTTAAGAGAGCAAGTGATAAGGTAAGGGGACACAATATGGAAATCAAGTTAAATCTTTATTATATATGGGCCCTTGTCTGATTCAACAGAAATGCTAGTGATAACAATGTCTCCTTTATGGAAGAGAATGATTTAAAGAAATTTCTTATAATGAAAACGAATGCAGCGTGGAGAATAATGTGAAACCAAATTCATGGAGTGAAAGCCCTGGCCTTATGCTGATTAAGTTGTTGAGGGAAAAAGAAAGCCTGAGACATTAACAACTCTGCAAATATTTTCTAAGAATCAATCATTGTATTAATTGTGTGGGAAAGCAAGAATATCAAACAGTAATACTGCTGAGGACATTGTGTGAATTTTTCCTCTTTAGGCCAAAAATAGTGAGTTAGTGGCTAGCCAAAAATAGTGATTTTTACAGATTGTTTTTATTAGAAGCTGGAATTCATGACAGTAAGGTCAGGTGACCTTGATAAGTATAGCTACTAAAGGAGGAAACAAAGAAACAAGAGAAATTTTCTTCCTTTACCTTGCTTTGGCAAACATGTTCTCCCTGGGTCCCATATTTTGGCTTTTTTCTTGGCGATTTTGTGCTGTGGAGCCTACTCCTCTTTTTTTACCACATTTATCTCTCTGCTTTTCCTTCTCCTGTCTTCCCTCTTCACACTCTCTGTCCAAAAACTATTCTCAGCACAGTCTCCAGAACTCATCATATAATTTTTCAAATACTATTTAATCACAGGAGGTTTTGCTTGTTAGCTGAGAAGGAACAGCAAAACAGCAGCTAAAAGAGGTAGATGAATTAAGTGTACGATCACTTAAGTTGTGTACCTAACTTAAGCTGGTTATCATTTTGGGATGGAAACTGTCAATTAAGCCTAGTAATGTGTATAATGTGCATATATTGCAGTTTGCATATTGTGTATGTATGTTGTATATTGTATATATAACAATACAATATTATATGGTCTTGGCTGGTTGCCCGATGCCCACTCAGTCACTCTCTAACTCCTTTTCCTTAAAAGGACAGAGGTAAAAAATGAGAAAGGTTCTGAGTTGAGATAAAGACAAAGAGATCATTTGTCACTTAGTGTCATAGGCATACATTCCCCCATACTGTGGGTGCTGTGCAAAGGAGATGGGAAATGGGAGATTAGAACCCATAACAGCTTCTCTCAGTCAGTGAGGACAGCAAAGAAAGGCAGGGGAGTTGTGTTTTGGTTTGGTTTTTTGTTTGTTTGTTTGTTTATTTGTTTTAACCAGGAGTCACGGATTTCTTTTAGCTAATTACAGTGCAGGAGTACTAGTATTTACTCACCCAGGATGATGGATTTTCAGCAAGGTGACAGGTGGAGCTGATTTTGTTGTAGACAACACAGAATATGCACCGCCAACAATTAATTCAGCCTGTTCCATTTCAATAATGTAAACACTAATTATCGGGCTCTCAGAAGAGCTAATTGTATTTTACTGATGACCTTGTTCCTGTTTATAGACTCAGTGGCCTGGAGGCAGAAACTGTGAGAGGAGGAAAGCTGCGAGAAAGGTGGACGGAATTATAAAACAAACAAGAAGCACAACCTCCCCTGAGCTAGATGAATCTATTAACATTTGTTTCATTTCCATATGTCTTCTTAAAAAGTTTATTACAATATCCCATAACAGCACTGTCTGCAATACTTGACATTTTAGTTGTGAGGCTCAGCTCTTGGCAGTGAATTATTGTAACCTACATCTACCCTGGTCAAGCCCTCTTCCTCTCTCTATGACTATCCATATTGTTCAGCAGTTGGCTTACTTTGGATGCTGTCCAATCTTTTCTACCAGAAGACTTTTCACCATAGGGACACTTCCAAGTGTCTACATCTGGTGGATTTCTGATATCTTTCTTTATCTTTTTTCTTGAGAAGCAATTCTTCAGAGTACTTCAAACTTTCTGAAAAATAGAGTGCTGTCTTGAGGCAGGCAGAGAAAGAAATAATAGGAGAAGTTTCATTGGCTTAGTCCCTAGATTTGGGATTCCGGGGAAAGGAAAAGGTCAACAACTACTTACTGTCAGGTCCACTAATTCTTCATCCTTGCATAATGGAGCTGAGTATGGGGAAATTAAACTCTGGCAGTTTAACACTACAGAGGTAAGTAAACTCCAAAGTGAAAAAGGCAACTTGTTCTGTCTTCGAAGAGCTTTGTGCAAGCAAACTATTAATTTACTTCCCAACCCAGCAACAGGACAACTTTGAACTGATTCTTACTAATTCATGGCTGTAGATTGTAGGTAATTTGTTGAGCACTTCCTTTCCTTAATTAATTTATTTAAATAATTCTGATGTATGAGGATGTCCAGTTTTGGCCCACTCACTTCAAGAAAGACTTTGAGGTGTTACAATGGGTCCAGAGAAGTGAAGCTGGTGAAAGGTATAAAGAGTAAGTCTTATGAAGAGCAGCTGAGGGAGCTGAGAGTGTTGGGCCTGGTGAAGAGGTGCCTCAGGGGTGACCTTTTAACTCTACAACTGCCTGAAAGGAGGTTGTAGCAAGGTGGGGGGCAGCCTTTTCTCCCAGGCCGTTAGTGACAGGACATAAGAGAAAACAGCCTCAAGCTGCACCAGGGGAGGTTCAGGCTGGACATTAAGAGAACTTCTTTTATAGAAAGGGTTGTTAAACATTGCAATGGAATGCCCAGGGAGGTGCTGAAGTCACCATCCCTGAAGGTGTTTATGAAATTACTGGATCTAGCACTTAGTTCTACAGTCTGGTTGACAAGGTGGGGATCAGTTAAAGGCTGGACTCGATGATCTCAGAGATCTTTTCCTACCTAAATGATTCTGTTATTCTGCAAAATAATGCAACATCTAATCTGGATCCATTTTTCAGCTCTTAAGTGATGTAAACTTCTCTGGAAAACCCTTGCAGCCTCTAAATTTTTATAACATTATAGAATGTAGATGCAATTGTTTATCATGTATCTTTCATTGCTTATTACAAAATAATAACACGGAATTTATTATATTCACAGGAATTATTGAATTATACTTTTCTCAGGCTGGTTACTAGAAGAATAGACCACAAGGTAGATGTTCTCTCCTTATTTGTGTCAATAGTCAACCTATTTTTTTAAAAATTTTTTTAATACTTATTGAAATGAGGGCTGGATCAGGGAGCAGGAAGATGGGGGGAAATAATTACAACACCACAAAAAATAACCTATTAGTGGAAACTAGGTTTTATAAAATTTAGAATGACAGAAAAGTGATGAACAGATTATTTTTGAAATATAAACATACACTTAATTATACACTTAATTCATCTACCTCTTTTAGCTGCTGTTTTGCTGTTCCATCTCAGCTAACAAGAAAAACCTCCTGTGGTTAAAAAGTATTTCTCTGCTTCTGCTATCAAGCTAATACAACGAGCTGCACACAGCTCTCTATCTGCAGCAAAACTCCTACTGATACCAATAGCCCAGAATCAGTAAATACAACATCAAAGATAAATACTGCATGTACATTTAGTTTCATCACACATTTTGTTATAGATATTAAAATGCTATATTTCTACTTTATTTTTGCTGTCTTTTTCTAGTTCAAGCTAATAAGGAATAAAGCACTAACGCAGAAAAAGTTTTGACACAGAGAAATAATTCTGGGACTTCTTGACATAAATTTGTTAGTGCTCTAATTCTGTATTTGGATAATTTCTTTGTTGATTGTCGCTCCTTATATCTGTTTGACAGAAATATTAAGGATGTTATTCTATTCCTATTTTCCCATTCTAAGAACTATTGCAGGGAATAAGTAGACATATAGGTAATTACAGAATTTACAGGGTGGTAGGATTTAATCTGCCATCCATTTACCTGAGCTAAACAGCCATCTCTGTTTATTGATTCATTTATGAAAAGTAAATACAAACATGTAATCTTCACAGTCTAGCACAACACTTTCTAGGAATTTATTCAGGATTACCGTTGCCAGAATATCTAGAATAGGCAACATACATTGCTCATATAATAATAAAGACAAAGTTTCTTTTTATGGACATATGTTGGAATTGTTTTCCAAAGCACCTCTAAGAAAAGATGAACAAGCCTCATTGATAGGAAATTCTATATAAAAAGTGGCCAGTGCTCCCCGCTCTTAGTTAGAAGTGAAATAAAAGCTGATCATTGCTGAATTTGCCACACTGCTTCATTTTAGTAACGCTTGCATTAAGGTATTTTAACTCCTAGGTAAAATAGAAGAGTTTTACTATTTATTTATTCCAGGCAAGTACTATGTTTGATTGTTACCTTGGATGCAGTAGCAAAATTTCATGGACTAAGCTGAGGTATTTTGATTTGCAGATGTTATGTATCTGATTTTTTCTTTGTTGTTCAGACTTTTTACAGAGGACTAGTTCAGCCAAGTACTTCAATTTCTACATTTCTGAGTAGCAAATCTCCCAGATCTATAGATATATCAGTATCTACTAAAATTAAGTTTTAAGAACACTGATTTAAAAATATATTAAAAGCATCTAGGGTTTTTTTCCCCAAAACGTGGTGATTTGTTTTGTTTTGTTTTTTGTTTGTTTGTTCGCTTTTGTTTTGTTGGGTTTTTTAAATCTAGATTAATCAACATAGAATTTCCTAGGTTAGGCTAGTCATTATTGGTTCCGCTTAGCATTTCTTCTTTTAAGTGTTATGATCTCATGTGAAAGCTGTTCCCCATTTTTTAAATACTTTGTCTTTTTTTGAGTTTTTTTGAGTAGGAGAAAAAAAAACCTGGACATTTTTCTTTAGTGTGAAAATTTCAAATATCAGAATATTTGAAATTTATTAAATATACAAATATTAGATTTCTTGCTCATGTTATGCGCTTCTCTGAAGACTGTTTTTGGCATATGATTGATTAATTCCACTATAATGTGTGACAGAGGGTGTACAGAAGAAAGAGATTGGGTGGAGGCTGAAGAGGAATGAGGGAAAGAAAGAGAGAGAGTGAAAGGATCCCCTTGTCCCTGGTCAAGATATTAATTAAATTTCATTTCTTTGGATAGGTTCAGGAATTAGTGAAAATCAAGAACTATGTAAGGATGTTCAAGAATATGAATGGAAGCAACTATGGTCCATATTAAAGCTTTGCCCAGAAGCAGCTATAAACAGGATTAACGCTTTGCCAACAAATTTAAGTAGAGTTGAACTGGGAAACAATTGCCCTTTGCTGAAGCTGTATCAGACATCTTCCAATCCAATGCAAGAAAGAATAGGTCTATAGTAAAATAAGGGTAAGGAATATTTATCCCAGCTGGGACAACTTTACCAGACAAGATTGCAATATGGCGCCTTCAACAATAGTTAAGTCCCTATTGGAAGAATTAAAAGAACTCGCAAAAGTTATTCCCCTCACTGAACAGATGCAGCATATGCCTGAGGATAAAAAAGTCCTCATGCTGCTTCCAACCTACTTCCCAGACCTGAGGGTTTGATCCAAGGCAAGATGAGAGGATAATTCTTCCTGTAAGTTCTTTCATTTCCTAGTATCTCTGCGGGGACTTCCAATAAAAGAGCCAAATTATTGTAGTGTTTTCTGTGAAGTGGAAACTTGTCTTGTGCCTACCTACTAGAAGACACAGCAATCAATTCCGCTCACTAAGAGGAGAGAGCTGCAGAGCAGCTGTCCAACAGCAGCCAATTAACTCAGAGAACAAGACACAGCTCCCACAGCTCAATACTACTTCTTGAGTGTTTTGTCTCCTAAGAAATATAGAGGAAAATTTAAGTTAAAAAAATGAAAAAAGCTCTGAAAGCTCTAAGTTTTAAATAACGGGCTGTGACTCCTGATCTCCTATTCTCTTTACCAAAAATGTCACTACAACTGCAAACAGTGCATACCTATATCTATACATAGCAATAACATTTTTGTGTAATCACTTGGCCCCAAATGTAAGCAGTGGCTGCCAGCTGTTGGCGAGTAACATCTGCAGGGGATAGAAACACAACTGATTTGTTGTCTTGGCACGTTTGTTGCTTGCTAGTGGTTTGGGTCTATAATGTTGCAGAGAAACTGCTGAGGCTCATTCAGTCTGCAAGCTATTATCCCTTGTTGCTCATCCATACAGAGACAAATGATGCTATTGGGGAGACCTTTAGTGTATCATGAATGGCCCTTGGGGTGATAATGAAGGGCATGAGAATGCAGGCAGTGTTCTTGGTCTTGCTGCTGAACGGGAAAAGCTTAGTTTAAAAGTGCACTGCAGGAAAACCCTGGTTGCATGGCTGGTGCTAAAGCAGGATTTTGTATTTTAGGAGTGTGGAATCATTTCTGAAAAGTAAGGCATGAGGGAGATGCAAAGTGAGTTGAGACCTTTTTTTTTTTCCAACAGACCCGATAATCTGGTGGTGAGTGCTTTAGATTAGATTCATTTGAGGATGGTAACTGTAACCCATGGAGACAAAAGAAGGTACTCCCCAGGGCTCAGCATAACACATAAAGTTCTCCTGCTCCTGCTGTTGAAGCTTCATGCCTAAGGGACTATCACATAGGACTGTATGCAAAGTCACGAACCTTGGGAAACAACAAGAACTTAGAAGTCTGTGCACTGCTGCAGAGTTATTATCTTACAGAGATTAAAAAGAGATGGTGGAACAGCACCATCCCCTGGACTCAGGTTGCTCAAGGAGAGACTTAGATTGGATTTCAGGAAAACAAGTCTTCACAGAAAGTGTTATTAAAAAAGTCTACCCAGGGAAGCACTTGAGTCATCATCCCTAGAGTTACATAACAGAAGTGTAAATGTGGCACTTTGGGACACGGTTTAGCGGTGGATGTGAGAGTGCTGGGTTAACAGTTGGATTTGATGATTTTAAAGGTCTTTCCCAAACTAAATAATTCTATAATTCTACCTGTGGGAATTTCTAGAGTTTGATTCAGGCTCTTTAGGCAAAGTAGAGAATATAGGATGGAAAGGTTACTCTCTAGCAAAGAATGTGTGCAAGCAAGTGAAGAGTCAGCTGAGATCTTATTGCTAAGAATCAACAAGCAGATGAAAACAGAAGACATCACGGCAGGTGTTATGGATTGAAAAGGAAGTAGGCAAACCTCATTACAACTGGAGGAAGCCTCATTACTACAGGCACTGGAACTGGTGGGGGACTTTAACTACACTGCTAATATTTGAAGGGCAACATAGCAATGTGATTCAGATTTCTGGAGTATGTTGATGAGACAGGGGATCAATGAGCCAACAGCTCCCTGCTGCTTACTATGAATTAGAAAGAATAGTCAGACCTGTGAAGGCTGAATTTAGCACTGGCAGAAGATACTTCAAGATTGTGAAGCTTAAAACCCTGAGACAAGTGATCAGGACAAACAGTAGAATTATAGCCCTGGAATTGAGGAGAACAGATATTGGCTTGTTAAGAATCTGCTTGGCAGAATCCTGTAGAAGACTGCCCTGAAGGGCAAAGAGGCCCAGGAGAACTTCTTGATTGTCAAATTGACCTCCTGACACACGAGAACAGTCTGCTTCATCTTGCAGAGAGTTACAGTAACGGCAGAAGGCCAGCACTGATGAACAAAGAGCTCCTAATTGAGCTCAAATACAAAAAGAACGTATGCAGAAGGTAGAAGGAGGGATGAGCTACCAAGGAGTAATTCAGAGATAGTTCCTGAGCATATAGAATTGGAGTAAGGAAAGACAAATCTCAGAGTTTTAACTCACATAGGATGTGAAGGACAGTGAGGGTTTCTATAATACACTGTAAGTAAATGGAAAGATAAGGAAAATGTAGTTCCACTGCACATCGGAGTCAGATGCTCAGTGACAAAATATAAGAAAAGCCTGATGCAATCAATGTGGAGCTTTTCCCTTATTTTTACTGGTGAGTTTGGGCCTAGGGTCCTTAGGACTAGAGATAGCATCTGTGAGAGCTAAGCATTTAGTCACAGTGGAGAAAGAAAAACCTAGAAATTATTTGAAGAAATTTCACATAAAGAAATGCACAGGATCAGATGGGATATAATTGACTACGAAAGGACATGGCAGGAGGTTCCTGATGACTGCTTGTAGGTATCATGTGTATCTTCACCAAAGTCAAAAAAGAGGATCCAGGGAACTGCAGACTGGACAGCTTCAACCCTGTAATAAACGCCAATCACTTGTTTTTAAAAATTTATAAAAATTTAATAAAAATAAAATGGTTATAAAAAGAATAATACAAGTAATAGTAATAAAAGTTAAACNCAAACCTTCTGTGCATATTATATGTGAGAAGAATTTCTCAACTCCCCTCTCCTTGTCTTTGAGCTAGTAAAAGAACATTTCACATGCATAATTTCTATTTTTAACTACTAAAGCTTAGTTTTAATTCAAAACTACATTTACTATATTATTAAAATGTTAATACAGCATAACTTTCCTACATAGCATAACACATATAGTAAATATCTGCGTAGAGCCATACAATATGTGTTTATCACAAACCCCATAGTTAGAAAGACTATGAAATAAATCCTCTGTGAAGCCAGAGGTACATAGAAATGATAAAGTATGTGAGAAATCACAATCCAGTACATGAACAATTGTAGACAATTGTGGTAGTGTGTTTTGTATTAATTGTATTAGTTAAAAGTTATTTGTTAAAGTTAATTCCCTGTTGGTATACTCCTTGTTCCCCCCTATGTTCTCCCCTGAGAATGGTATGTCCCAAGTTGTTTTTCTCCCGATTTTCCCTCCACTCAGTCTTGTCGTTTGTTGTCAATCTTGTATCCCCTCCCCTCTCCTACCT